>JASCZI010000037.1:30749-46924 GCA_036250425.1 Stylosanthes scabra
ATCGATGACTTATTATACATAAGTTACATCTTGATTAAACCCTTCTAACTTCCGCATGATGTATCTAATTACACTTTCGTTGCTCGTACATATTATATTTTCATTTTAATTTAAATTGACCATAACATACACATTATATTTCCATTTTAAAAAAATCAGCATATGCAAGACTCTCATAAGTAATTGAACTTTGTGTGTATATATGTAATCTAATATAGCATTAATTAAAAATCTAAAGAGCATTATAGGTGCTCTCATGACACCCAATGTTCAGAATAACATAGCATAATAATTCAGAAATTAATTATTGGTTAACTAATAAAGAAAATGGGTGAAAGTAGCCGAAAGCTTTAAATGCGAATAATGTTTTTTTTTAAAAAAAAAAAAAGCAAATGGGGCATTAACCTAAACTCACTATAAAACCAAAAGAAATAAAAAAGGAGAAAAACTAAAATTGAGAACGAAAAAGTTGATCCTTTTCTTAAGTAGAATGAATCAGTCCCATTCAAATGGGAACTGGAGTTAGAACTTAACCTAGTCTATTTGCCTATAGCCCTAGATAGCCCCCTAAAAGACAATTTTTTCTTCTTTTATTATAAATTTATAATTTTCTAATTGTTGTGACCTCAAAGTAGAAATCAGGGAGTAAGATACATAAGGTAAGTGGGATATATTCGTTGGTAATGTGGGCCCGAAAAGTAGCTTACAAAAGCCCACATGAACCAATAAAATGGGCTTCCTTAATCACGCCGGCTACTAGGAACATAACCTTCAATTGTGGGCTCCATCATTTCTTAAACAATTTTAAATATTTTTTGGTACTTGAGCAAAAAAGAAAAAGAAGAAAAAAAAAAAAAACAACGAATCTTGTGTTCCGTTTACTAATTCATTTAAATGTCAATTCCGCCTTATACATGTAGCAATTCATTAACTAGTGACAAATCATTAAATAAGCTTCGATCGATTTGCTACCGATCGAAATAAGGGAGATTTTTAGGGAAAAAAAACACTTTATTGAGCTAGTTTTCCATCTTTATCTAGTGCATAAGTGACTGACATGAATAGGCAGAATTGAAAAAGCTGCTAGGTAAATCGATTGCATTACTTTGTAGGTGAAATAATCTAAAAGGGTCGAACTATTCTAAAATTAGAAAGCCAGTAAAATAATACAATGAAGAGTTAATCACTCTTAAATTAAGATAGTAGGACTTATATTCACATAGATAAAAATTAAAATTTTAAGCATAAAAAATAAATATGTCTCCGATTTTTTTAAAATAAGACAAAATTGTCCTTCACTAGTGCTGAAATACTTCTATATTCCTAGCCTTCAAGAAAGCTGGACACTCCTATCTCTCCGTCAATAAAGTGAGAAGCAATTTTGTCTCATTTTATCATAACAATTACGTGGTTCAGACAAACGGATGGATAAAAGTGTTCAATTTTTTCAAAAATTGAGGGTATATGTATATTTTAACAAAATGAGAGGTAATTTAGTCTCATTTTAAAAAAATTAAGAATATATTTATCTTTTATCCTTTTTCAGGGTGATTAACTATGTACTCATTCTATTATTTTATCAATCCCTTCACTTTAAAGAACCTATATTCACTCCAAAATTGTAGTTAAAAAATATTAGGGGTGGAAAAAAACCCTCAAAAAGCAAGAGAAGCACTCTTAAGCATTCTTATAGATAGCCAAATCATTCAAAGTAACAATAAGCACGAAAAACTAACTCTAACTAACACAATAACCAAACGAAACCTTTATTTGTCCCCAAATACAGGTACAAACCCTAATCGTTAATACAAATCCTAACCCTCCAAAGTAAATTTTGTTTATCCCTATCATATAAGTATAACCCAAATTAAACAGTTACACTTTCGCAAATCGCTAAATAATGTTTGAAATATTTTCAAAATGGGAAAGTATAGGTAACCAATAATTTTTTAACCAACAAATCAGCCAACAAAAAATATAACGTTTGAAATCATTGTTTATAGAACATCTACCATGGAAGCTATTGAACATTCGAAACCTAAAGCAACCTCAGCCAACTTTATATTTTTTTTTAGAAACAGAACATCCTAAACCTAAAAACAGAACATTTGAAACCTAAAGAATTAGAACATCTAATTTAAGTTATTGGCTGATGTTGGCTGAATTTTATTAGTTACCTAGCATTGTTGTTTCAAAATATATGAAAAAGTATATGCAAAAAGTTATATATGTTCATAAAGTTATAACTTTTTATCAAAGAGTTGTATCCCATTGAAGAGTTATATATTCTCAAATAAACGTATTCGTTCATGTATGAAATGGTACGCAAATGATTGCTTATAAAAAATGAAATTATTTGTGATAGTTGTTAATTAAACACCTAATACTAACCACGACAGTCAAGAGATAACAACTAATAAATTTTGCCAATTTTTTTTAAGAAATAAAATGTTTGTTTCTTTAATTCGGAATCATTTAGTTAAGCACAAAATTTTTTGGGTGACAAAATTAATATTTATCCAATTATAAAAAATAATATATATGTTAAAATGTGTTGGTATATGTTTCAAAATAAAAAATTGCAACCATTTATTTATTCTTCGGCCAGGAACTCATCTTTGATCTTTCTGTAAAAGTTTCAAGGAACTTTCTAAAAATTCTCTATACTAAAAAATCAATAAAATATAATATCCTTACCAATACACTTTTAATCATAATTTATGTAGTTGCATTGCAAGGAACTCTTAATATTCTTTACAATAATATAAGAACTATTACCTCTTGTATTAATTTATTATGAGTGATATATTCTAGCACTTGCATGAATTATGCTCATTTCCCACAATGCTCTTTAATTAATTTAATTGTAACTTTTTTCCCATCACCTTTTTTTCTTTTCTTTTTTTTTTCCCCTTCCAATGTTAGGCCTACCATGAATATTTATGTGTCTGGAGCTAATTTGAAATGGCATTGGATACAGTTATGGAATCTGCTCACTTGTAGAAAGGTAGAGTTTCTAATCAAGCATTTCAATCTATCTTTGTTTAATTTGATCCCATCCCATCCCATCCAAACTATTTTTATATTGTGTCGCCAAAAAGAAAGAAAAAAAAACTATTTTTATATTGATAACAATTTTACTCGAATTAGAAAAGATTTAATTTAACAGTTAATTTTTTTTCTTTTCAGTAATTCAGTATCCATATATATTATTGAGAATAATTTTCATCATGGCAAATAATTAAACATTGATTAGATTATGAATTAATAGTCTAAATTGTTATTGTAGTTTAATGTGTGTGTTTAATGATTGTATGCCAATTATATATGTAGCACATACCATAATACTATAATAGTGACTACTTTCTTGTGTGAACTATTAGACGATTTAGTTAAACATATTCTATCAATCAAATATATTAAGTTATTTAACGGTTTATAATATCATCTTCAAATAAGTTAAAAAATTGAGCAATTATTGCTTGGTTTAATGACTAAATAAATGTCGAATCATGGTTAGATTGCTTTATTTAAATATATATTGACATTACTAAAAATATAATATAAATTTTTAAATATTTAAATTTAATTATTTATATAATAATTTATTTATAGTTTATCATTAAAATTCAATTCATAATCTTGCGCCTTTAAAATTAATTTTTTCAGAAAAGAAAAAAAAACACTTTTTTTTCCTAAAAAGTTAGTTCAATTTAGTCAGTTTATCGATTAACCACCTATGCATTGATTTTTTTAATCAAATTTTTGCAAATAGATTTTTTTGTAAAACCGAACTGGCCAAACGAGGAGTTCTCGATTAATCTAGACCGATTCAATTATTAGAACCATGCTAATAACTATTTTTTAAGTAATTTTTTTATTTTGGAAAAATATAGAAAACCCATGTTATACTGGTTTCATGGGCCAAAGGGTGAAACCTTAATCCAATCTCGATTCTCTATTCACCCATGCTGCCATCACTCGCGCCTTCTCTTCCCCTCCTCTTCGCCCTCATTCGCCGTCCACCACCCTCACTCATCATATTATTCGTGTGATTCGCCTTCACAAATCACAACTCTTCTGGTGAATCTGGCAGGTTCATTCGAGCCTCACCATCGTCGTCTTCTTTGTTTCCGAGGCGGTGCTCTCCTTCGCCGCCCAGCCCGAATCCCCAAGCCCAGGGTTCTTCCTTCTCAACGAAGAATCCCTCCTTCAAGTACTCATCGAGATCCAGTAGAACTGTAGAACCCGCCTTTTTTTCTTCTTCTTCTTCGAACGATCTCGGCGGCTGCCCCCGCTTCGTCTTCTTCATCTTCTCGCCGCCGCCGCCGCCGCCGCTGCCGCTTCTTCTTATTATTCTTTGTGTGGCCGGCGGCGGCAATAATGGTGACTGATGAGATATTCTCCTTCCTCCCTGTACGCTGGTGGTGCTGGTTCCCTGTCTGGCGGCAACGGTGGTGGTGGTGATTGGTGAGATCTTCTTCTTTTCTGTACAATGGTGGTGCTGATTAGGTGGTAGTGCGGTTACGAATGATAATTGTATTGTATTTTTTATGATAACTTAAATATGTTTTGGATGATAATTGTGTTGGTGACGATTTAGGATTTACGTTTACAGATGATAATTGTGTTCTATTTCGGATGATAACTTGTATCTATTTCGAATGATAAGTGTTTTTATTTTCCGATGATAATTTTTTTAATTTCGAATAATACTTCTAATTTAATTTATTGGCTCCTTAATTACTCCCTAATATTAATTCCATAACAATACTCATTTATTTTTATTTTTTCTGAGAGTACGTTATCATTCACCAAAGAACTATATTGTTAATTTTTCAAACTCGGTAATGATTTAGGTCATCACGAATTAATTAAAGTGCATGTCTTCACGTACACTATCTCTATAAATATTGTCTACATGACTATATTAAATCTAATGATGCTAATATAAATATATAAGAAATGATGTTCGTTGAACTTAACTAATTAAGAAAGTAACGAATCAAGTCATATTCAATCAATCTTTACTTAATTATTAACTATTACAAGCTATCAAAGTTTAATTTTAAAAGGGAAAATACCACTACTTAACTTTTCAAACTATACATATAGGCAATGCGTACTATATATATAGGTAACCCTTGAACTAAACGGTGTAGTCTTTTAGAACATAAATGTCCATATATAAAATGAACCGGAATTGAATGGTCCGAGTTAAAAGTAATTTGGGTTCACATAAATAGCCTCGAATTTGACTTTTCAACTTTGATGCACGTAATTAACAAAGTTATTTGATGCAAATGTAAAATTAATATAGATACAAAATATTTTTTTTATAAATAGATTTAATTTCTTACATCTCACAAAAATTTAAATAAAATAAGATATAATTCACACATATTTTTAATAAAACTCACATCATTAACATTTACGTCTTCTTATTCATGTGGACGACTCACCTATCATAGTCACATGTGTGATTCAAGTCGAATTCAAATTTTTGCAGACAACAAAAAATTATTACGTAAATACTAACTAACCCTTTCGGGATGAGATGGTATGTTATCCCTTCTCACTTGATTTTCGCTATGCTTTTTGAAACATTGTTGTCGTTTCTTTCAATGACTGTCACAAATTTATTCTCTCTCAAAAAAAAAAAAAAGAGATCGGGTGAGAGAAAACAGAATTGTGATGATGATTAGAGGACGTGTTGGTACTTGCGAATTATACAAATACCCATTTATAATAATTAATATATGAGATTGGTTGAGATAAATTTATAGCTAATTATTATAAATGTGTCTTTGTATAATTCTTAAAAATATAAAAAATTGCACGCCCTTTGAAATATCGTTGCCATATTTGCAAACACTGACTAAAACTCCAATTACTGTCACTACTCTATTCTCTCTCATACTTTCTTTCCGTTTTTAGAGAATGGAATCGCTATGGTCATTGGAGAAGGCAACTGTGGTGTTTCAAAGGCCGTCCAACGGAGGAAAGAAAAATCAAGTGAGAGATGATAATTTATCATCTCATCTACAGAGGGTTAATTAAAATTCACCAAATTATTATTATTATTATTATTATTATTATTATTATATAAAAGTAAACATTTTCATGTTTTTAATATGAAAAAGTCTTGGTAATCAATATTAGAGAGACAATAAGAAGCTAATATCATTTTTTCTTCTTTTCTTTTTCTCTTTTTACCACTCCCTATTTTCCTAATTATACTCATTGGCTACCTATTGGTCTCCCAATGTTGGTTCCGTAACATTACTTTTTTAATAATTAAATTAGCACACATTAATTAATTGAACAAATTTATTTATTATAAATTATAAAGTATGTATCAGATTTATATTTTTAATAATTCAAGAGATTCACTTTTAATTCGAAATAACTAACTGCATGCAATGCCTAATTTTATTTCTACAATGAGTTAATAAGAACATGATTAAGAAAACATCAATCTAACGTAATTTATGCATTTGTATAAAATTGTTTTCATCTTATAACTTCTCTGTTCTTTTAATTATTTTGTTATTTTATCCTGCCAAAAAAAATTATGTTCTTTCAATGTAAATACTAACTCCCTCTTCTCCTAATCAGTAATGATAGGAGTATAGTTTAAAAAGCAATTAATTAATATTCTCTAAATTTCTTAAACAATAATTAAAAAACAATAATAGTGCTACGGAATTAACATTAGAAAGCACTTTTGGAGTCAATAATTAAATTATCATTTAAAATTAAAAAAAAATATCATTCGAAATTGAAAAACGTTATTATTCAAATAGAATAAAAATGATCACCAATAAAATATGAGTTATCATCCATAACTCATCTAGCATTATCATCAAGTGCATTGATTCCCAAATATGTTGGCTCTAAAGACTTTCTCATGAAAAAATTCAAAATCAATCATGACAAAAGAAAAATATAGGTAACAAATATTTTTATAACCAACAAATTAGCCAAAGAACATCTGTAACTATTGTTTATAGAATGTCAACAATAAAAGTCAGTAAAACATTTATGTTTTTTTTAAAAAATAAAATATTCGAAACCTAAATCAATCAATAATAGAAATATAATATTTAAAACTTAAAAAAATAAAACATTTAATTTAAATTGTTGGTTGATATTAACTAAATTTATGTTGATTAGCTAGCCTTGTTGCTCACGAGAATATAGATCAATGAGACTACAAGTTCCTTAATAAAGAAAATTCCTTTTTGACCCTATTTTATTACACTGAGAGGGATCCAGAAGTTTCTTGATATAAAATACATGGACTAAAAAGTTTCACAGATTGGACAAAAGAATAAAGGCTAGAAAATGTTTTCTTACTAAGAGTGTGATTCCTATAACTTAGAATTAATGGTTAGGGCTATATCTGGATATTCACCTCTGACCATAATCTTTTATGAGTTGTGTATGATATATACGTGCTAATAATTAATGAAAAAATATTTGGAGATCCTATCGCTCTTAATTATTCTCCTAATCTATAAATAAAAAAAATTATTTTTTTAATATTTTTAAAAAATAACATATATATTTAAATTTCCAATAATAATGTGTGGCTAATAAATTGGTAACTAACGATTGATTATCCAAAATTGAAATACAAATAATCTAAACAAATAAAATAGATATCCAAACAAATAAAACAAATCATCCATAACAATAATACTAATTATTCAGCTAAAACCAAAACTCCAAACTTCACCCATAAACTTCAAAGCTAAAACCATCAACACCATCGAGTATACATCCTCTCCGACCTCACTGTCCCATCACCGATGCCGCGGGATTCGTCGGAGTGCATGTCTCCCTCAGCGTTGCGATGACGACATCCTCAAGCAACACCTTTTGGAATGCGTCGATGTGTTCGTCATCAATATCTATGAGATCGAGCAGTAATGGTGGATCTGCGGCGGAAGTCACGCCGTGATTGTGGTGGTAGATCTCCGTCAAAAAGAGAGAAAGAGAGGAGGAAGATAGAAGAAGAAGAAATAGTCCATCATACAACAAGATAGCTAAGCATAGTTATCAGACTCGACCCGTCAATCGAACCATTCAAGTCACATGGTCAAAGGGTTAAATGTTCAACCGTCGGGTCACTGATTGACCTGTTGGCCCGGTCCCACTAATATAAAAATATATAAAATATATCTTCATTAATACAAAAAATAACAATGCATAGCTAAGAGTACAAAAATAGACATCTAAAAGTACAAACATAACATATCTAAGAGTACAAAATACAAATACAATAAGATTACAAAGTGCAATCATCCATAAATTATGTCCAAGGAGTGATTTCAAAGTCTTTGGGTGTTTCTTCATGGGAGAAACTTGGAGCTTAATGATCATTTTCTACATTTTGATTTGCATTTTCATTTCCATTATTATTGACTTCAACATCTTGTTGATCATCTTCCAATTCAATGGACCTAACATTGGGATCATTTTTCACAAATCAATATCAACAATAATTTATCATAATTCATAATAATACTTAAAAAATGTACCTATATCATCTGAAACTGGTTGAAGAGTCATATTTGCAAGATCATTTCGTAAAGCATCAATCTCTTCAGGAGATAAGAACTGTGGTGATTCTTTTAATATCCAATCTGAATGATCCTCAAATGCATCAAGATTAATTGGATCATAACATTGTTTTCTCATTTGATTCCTATATTATCAATTCGATGATTTAGATGGAAAGTAATGCTTTAAAAAATTATAATATACAATAATTAAGAAAGTACCTTTATTGTAGCCTCAAGTTATAATAAACATAGACAAGATTATTAAGTTTTTGATGCTCTAACTGATTCCTCTTCTTTGAGTGAATGTGTTCAAATATACTCTAATTTTTTTCACAACCAGAAGAACTATAAGTTTGACTTAAATACGAATTGCTAACTTTTGCAGAGTTAGTGCTCCACATCCATAAGATTTCCACCATTGATCTTAACATAAAGAAAATATATTTCACAATCATAAATATCAAATAATGAATGAAAGAATAATTTAGTAAAAGAAATTTACCCGACATCACTATACTTCGTTCATGTACTGTAAACATCCTTCCAAAATCTTGTTCAGCATTCTTGAATAATCTCATCTCACTTGTCAACTTAGCGTTCAAATCAGGATCATATGCATATTTTTCAATGACATCTAGTAGACCGGATGTTGTTTGCTTATGCTTTTCAAATTCTTCAACATTGAATTGAAAAGCTGGATTTAACAAGTAACCAGCTGCATGAAGATTTTTCCTAAGCTATGAATCCCAAGGGATCCATAACCTTCTTCTTTCTTTGAAACCTTTTCACTATATATTCTCTAGCCTTGTAAATGGCTTGATAAAGAAATCCCATTGCAGGTCTATTTTCGCTATCCACAATCCACAATACACGAACAAGGGGCTCAGTAAGTTTAACAATATCAATACATTGATCCCAAAATTTAGAATCTAATACTTGATCCACAAACTTTTTTGCTTTAGCTTCTTTGGAGTAAGCTGAACTTGTCCATTCTTTAGAGGTCACCATAGCTCTCAAAGCATCCTTTTGGGACAAAATGCTTTGCAAAGCAATGAAGTTAGTAGCAAAGCGAGTTGGAGCTGGGTGAAGTATTTCACGTCCACCTGTAAACTTTCTCATCAAATACAATGGATAGCAATGATTATAGATGTACTTCGTAATCATTGCAGCATGGTGCACAACTTGATTAACTTCCTCCAACTTCCCAATATCCCGCAACATCAAATTAATTCAATGAGCAACACAAGGAGACCAATATATTTTAGAAAACTTAGCTTCCAATAACCTTCTAGCAGCAACATAGTTCGCAGCATTATCAGTCACAATATGCACAACATACTCAGGACCAACAAATAAAACTACATCTTTAAACAATTTAAACAAAGTATCAACAGTTTTTGAGATATGAGAAGCATCAACTGACTTTAGGAAGATAGTTCCCTTAGGACAATAAACCAAAAAATTAATTAAAGTGCGCCTACAACGATCAGTCCATCCATCAATCATGATAGTACATCCAGTTAGCTTTCAAATTTTTCGATAACCATCAATCATTTTTTTCACATCGCCAACCAATCTACTCAACCAATACCCGCGAACTCTCCCAAAATTTGGACCTTATACCATGCACCCATGCTTAAAATAGCACCAATCATTGGTTGATAATAAGTTAAATTAACTGCATTAAACTGTACAGAAGCATCCATCATCCATTTTGCAATAATAATGTCACATTTCTCCACAATTTCTTTTCTTTGGAGCACACTTTTTATGCTTGGTTGAGCTTCAAGCGTTGTTGTTGCTGGAAAATAAGACTCTAATCTAGTGACATGTTTTCCTTTTCTAGAGACATGTAGCAGAAGTGTTGATTTTTGCTGTTGTCACATTTTATTACGTTCAATTTTATCAAATTCTCTGGCCCTTGTTTTTTGGGAACACAAAAGGGGAAGGAGAGAGAAGAAGAAGAATTTATAAGGAAAAAAGGGGAGAAAAAAAGAAATTACAGGGAAGAGACCGAGAGAGAAAAAAAGTATTGTGATTTTTATTAGTGATTATTGGTTAATAAAATATTATTTATAATATGTATTCTTTTAATTATTAAGAAGATTAATTAAGATTTCTTTTCGCAATTTTTAGTTAATTACAACAGACCGGATGTGATTAACTTTTGTTCTTAATCACATGTATGTTTAATGTTTCCCCTAATTTGGTTAGGTCTATGATTACTTTTATGACATACATTGACTAATAATAGGGCCCATTAATTAAGACAGGGATAGTGGTAATTAAAATGGGTTGTTACATTTATACTATGGGGATCACATGCACTAATCATAAGGATTTGGTCAAGATACTCTTGGACCCAACAGTGGCAAAAATTTAACCAGAAAGTACCCACAAAATCCTCACTGTCATACCCAATTGATTCACATCTACACGTAGCACTGCTCACACTATCTCCCTTTTTTTTTTTTTTTTTGACATAGTCTTTTTTTTATTATTATTATTATAACAGACTTTACTTTACATGTCAAGCATTCTTACTTTTTAATTGACACAAAAAGACTCTTGTATATATTTTTGATTTCGTAATATATTTCTAAGCCGATAAGATTTAACTAATTTATTGTATATTAGAATCAATAATAATCCTGGACAACCAAGTCTTTTATCCAATCAAGTTCAATTAAGTTTTTTTAACACAAACGATATTTTAATTTAAAAAATAAGATTTTCTGTCGTCTCAAAAAACGCGCCGCCTCCTCAAATATGTTTTATTCTTTTTCTTTTTTTTTATTTTGGTTGCGTTTCATCTCGTCATTAAGCTCATTATCGTTCGTCCATTTTGGCTGTGGAAACATTCAATTCATTTTAATCGTTAATTTCGTCACACAATGGAACACGATTTTGAATTTGATGCTGCAACAGAGTAAATTGTCCAGGTTTTTTAAAGAAATTCAGTTATGATTTTGTAATGAAATGCATTTCATTGAAGAAGAAGAAAAGAGAATTATGTTTCTTTTATTTGACAAATCCAGTTCAGTTTTTATAAGAAATCTGGTTCTGTTTTTCTAATGAGATGCAATTCAGAAGAAGAAGAAGAAAAGAGAAATACGTTTATTTTATTTGACAAATCCAGTTCAGTTTTTATAAGAAATTCGATTATATTTTTGTAATGAAATGCATTTCATTGAAGATGATGATGAAGAAGAAAAGAGAAGTATGTTTCTATTTTATTTGATAAATCCAGTACAGTTTTTATAAGAAATCTTGTTCTGTTTTTCTAATGAGATGCAATTCATTGAAGAAGATGGTGAAGAAGAAGAAAAGAGAAATATGTTTCTTTTATTTGACAAATTCGGTTCAGTTTCTATAAGAAATTTGGTTCTGTTTTGTAATGCGATGCAATTTATTGAAGAAAATGATGAAGAAGAAGAGAAAAAGAAATCTGTTTCTTTTGTTCAACAAATCTGGTTTTGTTTTTATAAGAAATCTGATTCTGAGTTTTAATTTGTTTTGTGTTTATGTTTTATGTTTTTGTTGTTTTTATTATGTACTCAAATGTACTCTGATCTCATTTTGGAGTTTGATGAATTCTGTTTTTCAAATAAATCCGGTTTTCAATGAAATCAACTTTATTTTCTCTAGAAAATTCGGTTCGATTTAAAAAAAAGAAAAGATCCAATTTTTTTCCTTCCAAAAATTCGGTTCTGTTTTACATACAAATTCGGTTCTGTTTTCTATGAAAATTCGGTTCTGTTTCAAGAAGAAGAAGATCATCAACAGCAGCAACAACAACAACAGCAACAGCAACAACAACAATAATAACGTAACAGTGGTGAAAGACAAGGAGGAAGAAGAGAAAAAGGAAAAGAAGGAAGAAGAAGAAGATTACGACGATGTTTGTGGCAATGATGATGGCGGCGGCATAGACGACAACGACGGCGGCAGCGGCAACGGTGATGATGACACAATAGTAGGAAGAAGAAGGAGCGAGGAAGAGAAAGAGGAGTAGGAGGAGTTGAAAAGGAGAAAGAGAAAATGCGTGTTTTTGCGTTTCAAATTTTGGCAGAGCGCATATAATTATGTGAGAGTAGGGAAAAATTACTTGGTTAAGCTTGAAATTGCTTCAATGTGTAGTATTATTGTATTAAAATTTTATTTGAGGATGTTATAGTGATTAATAGATTGTTTTATATACAAAGTAAGATTTGAATACTAATATTTATCTTAGTGAATAAATGAATTAGCCACTAATCAACTAAAATTGGTTAAAGGATAAATATATTTGAAATTAAGGAAAAATGGGAATTAATTAACTTAAATTATAAGAAGTTAATTTTTTCTCTATCTTTTTATTTTGAGATCTATATCTAACCGTAAGTATGCATTAATTTTAGAATACTAAACAAATTATGATCACGAATCTTGTGTTTTCTGCATTTCTTCAAGGAGTGTAGAGAGAATTATCATAGAAAGAGAGTTGTAGTGTAGAGAGAAGTTAAAATTAGGAATGGACAGCAGAAGGGGAGGCTACGCTGGTTTAAGGAACGTGGTGCAGAGGCGCGTTTCACTTTCTCGCCTTCAAATGGAAGGCGTTAACCGCTTTCACGTTTCTACACAAGTGGCGCTTTCCATATCAGCGTTTTGTTGAAGATGGCGCGACCCGATTCAGCACCTCTTGTAAAGGGGGTGCCAAGCATGATAGCGCTTCCGAGTCAGCATCAGAAACAAAAATATCAGCGTCCACCATGGCAAAAGATGGTAATTGAATCAATTGTTTCAAAATAATGACATTCGAAGAACAAATTTTATAAAATGTGGCATTTATGTAAATAGCCATTAATTACTTAGCCTCCACCAAATTTTAAACTCGAATGTAATTATTCATGAGATAAATTAATTGTCAATTTTTTACTTTTGAACTTCTACTCCCATAGACCGTCACGACGTGAAGAGAGCCATGGGAGAGGGAGGGTCAGAGAGGTAGACGTCGTCCACCATCAGGAATTAGGGTTCATCGTTTGAATATGAATTGTATGTAAACTGAATCATGGGAAAAGAGAGTAAAAAATTAAAATCAAAGATTTGAAAATAAGATTAATTTTGTGATACAATTGGGTCAATATGTAATATTTATTATGATAAAAATAAATTACATAAAATATTAAGGCTACAATATAAAACAATAGATGTTATTTCGTACAAGCCATTAGATTTTTATCTTTTTAATCTAACCATTGATTCATTTGTGAACTAAGGTTAGTGCAAAACTTGAAGGCACCAACAAATTCTTCACTTGTTTGATTTTCTTTGCCTCTACTTTTTTTTTTCCCCTTCACTTGTTGGATTTTCTTTGCCAAACAAAACCTAAGAGAATAATCAAGTAAAGAAAATATAGGGTCTCGCGTGCGCCTGCAATTACTTTAATTAATTACGCATAACTGAGTTTTAAATTGTTTGGTTGACATTCTTAAGCATTTCAGGTTGATTATGATTAACTAATCCAAAGCATAATCAAGTGATTACCCTATAACATTCACCTCAATAATATCATAATAGTTTTCTGTGTACTGAAAACATTATAATAAATTTAATCTAATCATCACATAACTAAGTGGGGACGTGAGCAAAAGTGAAAAAAAAATTAAAGATCAGAGAAGGATGTATTTTGAACAGGTGGCTTTTCGAAGTACCCTAAGCACTTAGTTTGTAATATATATATATATATATGTTAGATTAGGGTTAGGGATGTGATGGTGCTGGTGTGAGAAAGAGCTTAATTAGTCCAAATATAAGAAAGTAATTTTGATACATAGTTTTTGAGAGCAAGGTTAGCTCTAATATTACGAATATGATATATAAACCAAGGTATCCATGTCAAAAAAAAAAAAAAAAACCAAGGTACCGAAAAGGTATCTTCGTAATCTTAGACATTCACAAATAACTTATTTAAAAAAAAACACAAAGAAAACACCAGGGAGAAAAATTTTCTAAAATAAATAAAAAAAACTTAATTAAAAAAAAGTCTTTAATTATTTTTTTTTTTAGCATTTGGACCTAATTCGCCCAATTATTTGGTAAACTTGGCAAAAAAAACGCTAATACTGTTAGACGGATATATATGGTGGCGAACTTCGTTACTTTATGTCCTTCTTTTTTTTTTTTTTTGCATTTACAACAAGTTCGTCCATCTATTTGAAAATTTTGGTGAAACTTTGTGTTCTTAACAACATTAGGCAAAATTAGTTAACTAATGAAAATATTATATTTTAATATGATAATTTTATAATATATTTTGTTAATTAATAGGAATACTATAATTTTTTATGATTAATATTCTTTATTAATATTCTTATCATGATAAAATACTATAGACCAATAAATTTTTATTAATTAATTAACAATATTAGAAAAAAATGAGAACAATAAAATAGTAATCTAACATTATTAATTAACTAGCCACTAACATCCGCTAATAATTTAATAAGTTGTCAAAAAGCCCATAAAAGAATTATCTAAACAACCAGTCTCCTTTCTCCTTGTCACTACACAAAAGTATAATATATAATTATGATTTATATTTTATCTATTATTTATAAAATAGTATTTTTTTAAACTGTAAAAGTTGAAATCATCATTTTTTAATTAATTAAATCGTAGTGATGTAAAATATTATATTTATCATTTAATTTTTTTTATTATAATTTTATATATTAGTTTATGTTGGTTTAATAAATTTTGAAAACATATTTTTGCAACAACTTTTATATTGCAAAAATTGCACAAAAAAAATAAAAAATGTAATTTTTATCATTTTTACCATAAATTTTAAAAAAGTCAAAAAAATATATAATGTGAAAATTGAAATCTAAGTTAAAAATATATTAAATAAACAAAAATGCATTTTGCGGTGTCTCAAATTTTAATTACTGCTATATCTATTTTGTGACAATTTTTACTTCAATCGTCGCATATTCCTCTAACATTTTCATTTTGCGACGGTTTCCTCAAAATTGTCATTAAATATAATAAACCGCTATTATTTGTCGAATTTGTCACAATGAAAATATTAACATTAAAAAGTAGTTATTCAGAAGGGGAAAAGTATGTCTATGTATTTGTTTTAAAATTTCATAGAATACTTGTGTGAACCATCCAACCATTCTTCGTTATTCTTGAGAGTGTGTCAACAACACATAATATGAACAAATGCAAATTCTCGTCTCCTATGTATAATGCGTTGCTCTTTTTTTTTTTTCCCCTTTTCCCGTTTCACACCTTCAAAAGCTATTAAAATTAACCCAATTTTTAAAATCAAAATGGTTGTGCTTTGATATATATATATATACATTACTATTAAACGCTATGAAAAAATCCAAAAAAATCAGGGAACTGAAGTAGTGGTGATTATATTAATTTTATATCTCACCCTTATCTTGCTTTTCAATGTTCTCCAAGAGTTAAAACTTATTATTTTTTTTAAAAAAAAAATGCCGAAAACTCATGCCTAAAATCGAATGGATTTTGTATTTTTCCATTAAAATAGTTACTACGTTTTTTTTCATATATATATATATATATATATATATATATATATATATA
>JASCZI010000037.1:49804-64057 GCA_036250425.1 Stylosanthes scabra
TCTCTCTCAAGTCCCAACCCCAAACCCCAAAGGCCCAAATCAAAAAAAATTTCTTCCTAAGAACAGTTTTTGTTACATTAATGGGAAAATTTCTATATTTCTATGTGAACTATATTTATATATATAATTTAGTGATGTTTGGTCATGCGGTTAGAGAAAGCCTAAAAAAATCATTTTAAAGTACAAAATTACAAAAATGAGTTCAATATTATATTTTTTTAACTCAAAATCTAAAATCTTAAATCAAAAAGTTTACTAGCTCGTTTTTGAAACATATATATTATATGGTTTGGTTTTAATGCACAAATAATATAAAATTTAAACAATCGTACAATCATATTTATTGTTTTAGATGACCAATCACAGGATGAATGATAATAGAAATTATTTGTTGTTAATATGGCATTACAAATTAGATGCATCTATAAGACAAATTTACATTGACAGTACATTAAAATTAAATTATATATTATATTACTATCATATTAGGAATATAAAAAAATAAACTACTAAGATAAAATATATGTTAAAAAGTTAAAATATACATTAAAAATATATAAACTAATATATATATATATATATATATATATATAATTGACTGATGATGTATTTTGTATTTGCAAGTAAATTTTTTATCATATTATTCATTTTCTTAACTTAATCGGTGTACAATCATTTCCTTGTGTTTGCAAATCAAGATATTTTAGTGTCAAAAAATAAAAAAATTCAACCTTCTATTAACCAACATTCTCTTAATATCTATATGATAAACCACTAATATTATTCTTAAAGTTGTAAAATGTATTTGATAAAATGAATATTGTCATGTAATTAGATACCTATAGTATAATTTAACCTATATAAAATTCGAGAATATTTTATCGTGTAATTAGAGAATATTTTTATTTTTAATAAAATTGGAGATATTTTTATGAGTTTTTGAAAACTTAAGAAGTAATATTGGTGATTTATTTTATTTATATTTTTATTTTGAAATTAAACATTTCTCAATTTAAAATGGGTATGGTATCGTTTTTGTCCTCAACATTTGGTATAAGTCTTAAAAATGTTCACAACATTTAAAACGTTCTATTTATATCTCTAAAGTTTTGAAATCATATTAATCTTGTCTCAGTGCAACTTTATTATAATATACTCCAACAATCTTCTCTTTCAAATACGAAATTGATTATCAACAATTTTCTAAATATAATTTCAACCAATATCGCACTCAAACAACTAAAAAATGATAAGTTTACGTAAGGAAGAAGAAACACTATTTGGTTCATTTTTTTGTCTCTGTGTTATGTTTGTATAATAATGGAAGTAATAATATACATAAATGAAGTAAATTTGTCATTTATAACATTTTGGTTATATGAACTAATGTCTACGTGCATGTCTTCGTTAGTAATTTTTAATAATGCTTCACAGTGGGATAAGATTGGTACAATTTTAAAATACTAAGAGCATAAATAGGACATTTTAAATAGAGGTGTCAAGCGGGCAGGCGGGCCAAATACGAGCCCGCCCATCCCGAGCGACGAGCCAAAATCTGAAAAATGAGTTGGCCCGTATTTTAAACGAGTCAAGAAAGTACCAGCCCGATTCGACTCGTCCTAGTTAACGAGTTAGACGAGCCGACTCGTTTAACTCTTTTTATTTTATTTTTTAAAAAAATAAAGTTAGTATATAATTCTAGTCTTTTTTTATTTCATATCCATACAAAATAAAAAATATTTATCACATGTGAATATATTTTTCATATTAAATTATATAAAAATTAAAAAAGCTAATTAAAAATTAGAATTTATGTAACAAAATATATTTTATATATTAAAAAATACAAAAACGAGTTAAACAAGCCAATTCGTGCCCGCTCGACCTGAACCCGTCTAACTCGCGAGTTATACGATCCGAGTCAAATTGACCCGCTTTTAAATGACCTCTAATTTAAGTGGCTCGATTTGCCCACATTTACGAGCGATCCGAGTCAACTCGCGAGTCGCGACTCGTTTTGACGGCTCCAATTTTAAACATTAGAAACATCTTTGAGACTTACCCAAACGTTCAACATAAACGATACTTTATCCATTTAAACTAAATATTTTTTTTTTAAAAAAAAAAGGGAGCATTTTTATTCCAAGTACATAATGATGGTCCAATAATATCAACATGTGTTTTCCCACATTTGATAAGGATTTCAAACTAAAAAGCCCCAATGGGCAAAAACAGAGTTATAGAGGAAATTGAAGTGGGAACTATTCAAGAAGCAAAAACCGTCCCACCATTGTTGTTTTGCCAAATGTTAACGTAAAATTGCTAGAAAATTGACTTCACTTAGCTTATTAATGACCCACACACACATCAATTCAATTGACTATGCTTTCATTAACTAATAATTTTGCAATGAAAGGAAACAAAAATTAGCTTTAATTAGTGGATGCCACTTTCTTCCACCAAAGTTTTCCATTTAAAAATAGAGAAACAACAAGAGAGAGAGCCTTCACTTAATTAAAGCCTAACAAAAAGCCACATTAGTGGACAAAAAGTGATGGGTCATTTTTTTAGCTTCTCAAACCTACACTTCTTATATACTTTCATTCATGTGTTGTACTTGTAAGGAACTATTCTTTTTTCTCCATAAATAATTCTATTTCTAGTGTTTTTTTTTTAATTATTTTTTTAACAACATTCAATATTTAAGAGTTTTAATAGTGTCAATATTTTTTATTTCAATTTTACTTTTACTTCAATAATCTCATTCAAGGTATAATAATTATTTCATTATTTCATAATTTATTAAATGAGATTTTATTTTTAAAAAAATACAATTCTTTATATAGTTGTATTATTTTAATAATATTTGAACATACACACTAAAACCTTACAAAAACATTGAGTAAAATGACATAGATATGGAGGGTGGGGGAGTGGGAAGGAAGAAAGTGCGCTAGCTAGCACGCATTGGAATAGGATAAGAAAAATAGGTTCATTATAAAGTTTAAATAAACCTTTTTTCAATTAAAAATTACTTTAAATTTTAAAAAATAAAATTAAAATTTCCCTAACTAACTGTTTTTTTTTTAATACCACGTGGATTGGATTTCACTTTGGTGCATGGCAATTGGCATGATGAGCTATCTAGAATTTGTTTGTTCGTTCTTTGTTGTGTTGTTTAGGGAACCATAAAAGTATATAAAACTTACTCTTTTTTTTTTTTGGTGACAATATATAAAACTTACTTAACACTAGTATAGTGCATTTCTTAGTAAATTTTCATTTAAAAAAAAAAAAGTCAACTTTTCATGAGTTCATGCCAAATAAACCCTAGTTGTGATATGATGTGCTCATGGTGATGGGGAAATTTCAATTTTTTTTTCTTTAGAGGAACTATGAAGGCGTTTTCCTATGTTATTATTATTTTTTTTGGTCATGCTATGTTATTTTGTTTAGTGGGAATATCAAAAAGAAACAACAATAGCCCAATAAAGGCCCAACATTTACAACGGATCAGAACAGTATTACAAACATGGTGTCTTCCAAGTCCAAAAATAAACTTGGTGTCTTCGTCGTGCAAAAAATAACACCCTTTTCTTAAAGACTAACAAGATTCAAGACCAAGAAAAAGCCCAAAATATGAGAAAAACCTTATATCCTTTTCTTTGAGGTTTATATATGGGCTTATTGGTAGCCCATATGTAAAGTAGAAACTAGCAATGTCCGAAAACTTAAAACATTACCAAAAAAAAAGTCTTTTGTTGAATTGTGGTGTCCCGTGTCTCGCACATTTTTGACATGACACTCGCCTAACTCGCATGTCTTTCGTATCCATCTAAAACCCAAAAAAGTACTTCTCCCGACAAGCTGAACGCACCCAAATATTATTATGTATTCACATGTCCAACTTTATTCTTAATTTATATCATTAAAATGAGTTTAAAAATAATACAAATTATTATTTATTAAAACTAAAAGTTTTAAATGCTTTATATAATTAAAAAAGATATTTAAAATATTTAAAAATATTAATTTGTATTATACTATAATAAAATATCGAGATATTATTGTAATTTTCTAAAAATTACATTATATTTTAAATATATGTCGTGTTATATAAAAAATTGAAGTTGGTGTGTCCGCGTGCATCATAGCTTAAAACTAAATCAAATTTCTAAACCAACTTGAGTTGGTCTAATAGTCAGCTATTATTTACTTAAGCAAGTGTCAGGTGTTTGAATCTTCGCCCTATGTATGTATCAACCCATTGCTAGCTGCAAACCTTAAATAAAGCTCAGATCTGCGATGGATTAGATCTTAGCATGGCAGACTATAGGATACTGTGGAAACTGGAAAACTGAAAAAAAAATCAACTTTATAGTGGTTAGTTCACCAATTAGTTTAAAAAAGTGTCGGAAATTCGAATATCATCTTGTGTATGAAACAATTTATTGGCAAAGACAGATCCTTAATTTGACTTTCAATGTGCAACAAATTAGTTCTTAATTTGCCAAGTCGAGGGATACCGGATAATAATAATAATAATAATAATAATAATTCTACTATCAAGACATTTAAGTGTCTTCTAGTAAGGATATTACTATATTTAGAAGTTAATCCCTCTCATAATGATAGCATTAATTACACATCAGATTTTAATAGCACAAATCAATGGTTAAAATTCAATCAAAATATCTATCTTCACTAAAAGACATTTTAGTGTCTTCACCATACTCCTTTCCTAATAATAATTGGAAAAAGAATATTAAAGTTTGTTTTGTAGTCTCCTACTAGTACTAGTTACTTTTTTTTTGTATTTGGTTTACACTAGTACTAGTTACTTAATTAGTTAATGATCAACCAACAAGTAAACAATAAGAAAAGTTAATAAAAACTTGGCAATTAATTGTCGTCAAATTTTGATCACATAATAATGTTCCTAGTTCCTACACGTAATATCTTGTAGTGTTCTTGTTGTGATTTAAATTCTGATTTCAACCTTTTGTTTCCACTTGTATATTTCATATTTTTTTTTTTAACAAAGGCAATTATATTTCATTTCACTGAATAGAAAAAATGAATATATATAACATATGAGTTGGGTCTAACTTGGACAACCAAAAATAAAAGAAAATGGGATCTCCAAGGGAATTAAAGATGTAAATATCAAATAAACTTAGAGAGAAAGATACTAAAAAAACAAAGAAAGGTGGTATCTTTGAAACTTAAAGTTGATCTCAACGGCAGAGGCAAAAATAATTTAGAGAATATGCAGCTTCCGTAAACTATAGTACCATTAAGATTATATGAAAACCACAATATCTCAATTTAAATTTCACCGTTCGAGATTGATTGTTGGAGGATATACAAATCCTTTCAGTTTATGGAAGGTCAGGGTTCTTTTCAAACCCTAACAATTCTGCAAAATATTCTTATATCATTTTGAACACCAACCGAAGGTGATGTCCTCCACCTCAGTAACTATCTTGAAATCAGCCTTTATTATTCGAGATGCAACAGATTAATCGGCAAAGAGTCTTCTAATAATAAACCTATTCAACACAAATCTTCACTCCTTCTCTAGTATCTTCGTACTCCAAACGAATAAGAGAAAATTCTAATAGAACACCCGAAAAATTCTATTAGGGCACAAGGAAAAATCATAATAGGACACAAGAGAAAACTTTAGCAAAACACTAGAGCATAAGAAAAAATCCTAATATGATATAAAAAAAAACCATGATAGGACATAAGAAAAAACTCTAGTAGATCACTAGAGCAAAAGAAATATTTATTGTTAGGAGTAGGGAATTATTGTTAGGAGTTGAGATGTATATTAAAGAAGGAATATTTATTTATTTATATTTTAAAACACTAATTCACGGAATTCCACTCATTATATTGTTTAGATGTGTTTGTTTGAAAATTGAAATGAAAATTTTGAATTTAATTTATTCGTTTTTCTTTCAATTTTGAAATTTGCTACTTTTTAAAATTCTGAATTTAGTTAGAATTAAACGATTATTATTGAATTTTAATAAATTGAAAATTTGGATCTGTACATGTTTGAAAATTGAATTTAATTTGAAATAAATTATTATTATTAATTTGAAATTTATTATTTTAAACGGTAGAGAGATAATTTAAAAGACATTATATATTATCATATATAATGGTATATTTAAGATAATTAAACTTAAAATTCATAACAAAAATTAATGAAGATGGCAACACACAAACACACACATCTATCTATATTCTATACATAGTATATACCATTTAATAAGGAGGTGGTTGAATAGGCCCTTTCAAATATATTAACAAATCAAGCTATTGGTTTTTACTCTAGCCACGTTAATCATCAGTCCATATCTTCACAAAAACTTAACCATATTAATCGCTGCCTAATTTAATTTAATTAATTAATTAATTAACCACCACAAGTAATCTCGATCTACTAAATGTTAGTGCTGCCAAGAACTTTGGCTCAGGCATGCTTCTTTCAAAATTTCAAATTACTTGAATAAACCCAAACACGCTAAGCTAAAAATTAAAAAACATACAAGCTTATTGGGGAGTGGTTACTTACTTACTTATAATTTTGGCTTAATTATAAATACTTTAGTATTATCCATGTCGAGTGAGACTTTGACTTTTAGAAAAAAAACGTGAATACATGGGTTTAGATTTTTGAGACTTAAGAGTGTGAAATTTGTTAGACGAATGTAGTGTCAGGGTTAATAATTTTTTTCAAGGGCAAAGCTATAACAAAAATTGAGGGGGTCAAAAATAATTTCACAATAAAGAATTGTGAAAATAAAAATTTTAAGAGGGGTTAAATTTAAATTTTATTATAATTTATACTAAAGTTTTATGGGTGGGGCCATTGTCCCCTTTTGTTAGATGAGGTTTGTCCTTGATGTTCTTTTTTAAAAAATAGCTCTAATATAGTAATATTATATAAAAAATTAATAAAAAATTAAGCAGGTTTAATTATAAACTATGAAGCACGGACACATCTATAAGTTGCCGTGTCGGCGTGTCGGATACTTTATAGACACTTCGTATTATGTGATTTTAGCTAAACATGCTTTGTTATTTGGCGTGTCGCCGCATCCCGTGTCGTGTCATATCTCACGTCCGTATCCGTGTCCATGCTTCATAGATTATAAGAATTATCGTGCTTTATATTTTAGATAATGTGAGACTTAATAATTATTTTAGTTTAGAATTTGTTTTATATATAAATATGCACCCCTTCAAATTAGTTGGATGGACATTACATTCATTTGTTATATATATAAATATGCTAAGTGTTTATTTTATATTTGAATACATTGAGTGTGAACAAGATTGAAGAAAGAGACTTCATAAACATTTATATGTTATTGGACCTAGACGGCTATTCCATAAGATGATGAATGATAAATTATTATCAATTTTTTTTCTAAAAAAAAAAGATAAATACGGTTTAGTATGTGCATATAGCTTATGTATGTATGGCACCGGCCACCGGTTGCATAATTGTGTTTGTTAAATGTTAAGCATTGAATGTCACAATTGTTGATCTGATTCCTTAGTTTGTTTGATGTAAATATATATTCCACTTTTCATGAGTGATGAAAAATATTGTTGAAAAAAAAAACTAGGGAAATAATTGTGGGGGAAAAAAACTAAGGAAATAAAAGAGGGAATTTTTTATAATGGTTGTTACTTTGAGGAAATTGTATTTCCTCCGTGACTATATATCTACTTGACAGAGACTAATTTTTTGCCGGTGAGTTCTTTGATGAAGAGGACATTCCGTGAAGAGTATGAAGAGGGGAAAAATGTGAGGTTGGATTTGTGACACGTTATTGCTATTCACGATGGGTAGCAAAATTTGTGTGTGCAGAGGAAGTGGATTCCAAATATGCATGTGGGGATGTGCCCACACTCCTTTTATGAGTTTCATATTTCCGATCACATTTTTTTGTCAAATTCATACAGTTATTTTAGTATCTAATACTTTGACTAGAAATTTTATTTATATAAGAAAATTATTAAATTAGTTATTTATATGAAATATATATAATTAATTTAATAATTGGTAATATTTTTTTCATTTTATTACTTAGATATGCGTATATATATAATTAGTTATTTATATGGTAATATTTTTTTTATGTTAAATAAAAAATTAGCTATCAAATTAGTTATTACAACAACAACCCTAAATTAGTTATTAATATAAAATATATATTAAAATATAAAATACACATTAAAAATTATTTAAACAATATATTTTTCATATACAAATATTTTATAGCTGATTTAGTAACTGGATTTTATTGAATAATGTCCGTAAAAGCTCATCAAATCTTAACATTTGATATGTGTTAATTATGGATGATGATACATAAAAAGAATAAAATTGAAAAAGAAATAATTCTCACCATATGTTGATTATAAAAAATTTGACAACAATGATAAATTTTAAATTATTAAAAAACGTTAAGAGTAAAATTGAATCAAATTAAATATTAAGGTATTTTTAAATTTTTTTGTTTTCTTTAGAGACAAAAAGTATATTTTACTCTTTATTTAAAATTTTTTATATAGAAACTCATTCAAATAAGTTCTTAGTTATTTTTGCTGAAATGACAATATAATACACAATTAGTTGTTTGAGTAAAACTCTTTTACATTGACGACGTATAAAAATTAAATTTTTATTAATATCTTTGGGTAAAACAAAAATATTATTTATTTATTTGTTATATTAAAATATCTTTATTTTAAATAAAAAGAAGATTTTTTATTTTTGTAATATTTTTACCTTTTAACATTAAAAATTAATCAAAAACACTAAAATGTAAAAATAAATTTATAACAAGTTAAGTATATCCAAAAAACTGAAAAAGAGAATTTGTTGGAAAAAGAGTTAAAACAATTTTGGTTTTTTTGTATTAAAAACAATTTCGTTAATATAAAATAATGGGATAAGACAGCATTTAAAAAGCTAAAAAAAAAAAGTTTGAGGGGCTCACGCAGCACGTATACTGACAAAACCCAAGTAGCACGCGTGTTCATTTATTATGGTGTATGCACATGTTGTACATCTACTATAATATACTTACAATCATGTACGTCTATTCAATCTCTCTTCATTCTCTTCATGGAAGTTCCACTTCTTGGTATAGTACGCACCTTTTTTGCTATGTTTCAAAATCATAAAGTTTTTATAATAGTTAATTACCAAAAATAATGATAAAAGATTCGTAAATCGAGAAGAATAATCATGAAAGATAATATTTAAAAATAATTTTTCATAAATGTTAATGCTTAGAGCTTAGTTAGTTATATAATTTTTAGATTTTTTATTACAATTTTAAATTTTTCATAAATATTTTAGTTATTTGAATTTTTCATAAATATTTTTGTCATTCGAATTTTTTATAGTCATTTTTATTAGTTTTATAATTTTTTATGATTATTTTTTTTTATAGTTAACTATTTTTATATTAAAACAAGATTCATCGTGAAAACTTGATTTAAAAATAATCATTCTTTTCTCTTTAGTTATACTTTTTAATTTAAACTAAACTACCAAAATATATATCCTTGAATTATCTTTGTGCGGACAAAAATATTCCTTAATTTTATTATTGATAAAAAAATTAAATGTCCTCAAATAATTTAAAAAGTACAAAAAAGTGTCTATCTATAAATAAAGACTTTTACGTGAGAGGATATTTTTTAATTATTTGAAAATATTTTTGTCCATAATAAAATTGGGAGATTTTTGCCAATTACAAAATAATTTAGATTTGTTTTGGGGTTTTTTTAGTTAGGGTAAATATATGTAAATTAAAAAATTTTGTTTTTTTGAAAAATAAATACCATTAACTACTAACTAGAGTGTATATCTAGCAAAGTAGGGATGGCAATAAAAACTCTATTCTGGATACCCAATCCGATTAGATAGGGTAGTCAATCCGATCTGCAACGAATAGGATTAGGCGTAGAGCGGATTGACATGCAGGTAGGGTGTGGGCAGGGGCGGATCCAAAAAGTTGATGAAGGGGGGCCGAAAAATAAATTTGTGTAATTAATTTTTTTTGTTGTACAATCATATATTGTATGGTGAAATTTTAATTATGTAATAATTTAGATTAGTTTTCTTAATTAATTTTAATAAAAAATTTCTTAATAAGTGTTGTATCAAAATAAAATACTTTATTATAATTAATAAATTTATATTTTAATATTAATTATTACTAAAAGAGTAAAAGTACTCTTAAAAAATATTTATATTAAAATTCTTATTTTTTTCATAATATATATATATATATATATATATATATATATATATATAGAAATCATAAATAATTTAGATAATATTTTCCCTCCATAGACTAGTTATTCAAATACTTTTTATATTTACATTTAAAATATATTAATGAATAAAATATATAAAAGATAAAAATAGAGATGATGTAAGTGGTTAAAAGATAAAAATATAGAAAATAGGAGGAATTGAGATTCGAACCCACCCTATCATGTAATGAAGAAGAAAAATCAACCACTAGGACATGTCTTGTATGCATATGTATTAGAGAAGTTTTTTATTATATATAGAAGATATTAAATTTTCGGGGGGGGGGGACCAAGGCCACTGCTGCCCCCCCTTTAAATTCGCCCCTGGGCGTGGGTTGAAGTTATATCATATTCGATAAATTCGCATTTTATATATGTATATATCTTATATTATATAAAAAATACGTTAAAAGTAAATGTGGAACTAATAATTTTTTAATGATATAAAATTTTTTTAATTATTAAGTCAAAATATTGAATTGGAATCTTAGCAGCTTTATTTATAAAAAATCAATTTTGTTTAATAATTTATAAATATTATATTTTTTAAAAATTTGAAAATAGAATTAGAATTAATATATTTTAAACCTGTAAATAGAATAGGATGAATTTTAATTAAAAAATCAACTCGCAAGAGAATCAGAGTTAAATGGAAACCCTACCTATATAGCAATGCCATCATTCCATCAAAGTCTTCGACAAAGGACTATCCTCGTTGCCCTTTCAACTACGCCATTAAAGCATAGTTGGGCTTAAAAAGATTTGCATTGACCACACAATGTAGAACAATCTTAGTACACAATGCAATTCATCAATGTCCAAAGACTTGTTCCATGTGCCTTAAAAATTTTATTTATTTTTCTTTTGAATTTATTTTTTCTTTAAAATATTCTCAGAAGGGCAAGTTTGATTAAATGTAATTATTATTATTATTTTAACCATTAGATTGAAAAAAGAGAAGCAATTAGAGAAAGACCATGACGTATAACTCCCGGTTGTGACACTCATAAATTTTAGTAGTTGTTTGTTATTTGATGCATCCACATATCCAACAAAGTCAATAAAATTTAAAGTATACCACTATACCTTAATAATTGAGTATGTGGTTTCAAATCAAATAAATCTTTGAGTTCATTGAATGTCCCTAAAAATAATGATAATAGTATGTAACAATAATGTATTCGGACATTTTAGCCATATATACCATGTATCTCCAACCAAACATATATATGTTAGTTGCCGTAAGTTAATAGTACATTTGGTTTTTAGTTAAAACTAATAATTGAAAATTGTTTTATATTTTTATTAAATTGTTTAACAGTATGTATTTTAATTTTATCTTCGAGTAAAAATATTTTTTATATAAATAATTATCTTTTAAAATATGTTAACCTAATAAAAAATTTAGGCTGGATATTCATAATTTGAGCTGATTCTATTAAAAAAAATTGATTCTATATAAGCTTTATTTGGGCCAATTTGAGATTAAGAATCTAACATGATATTTTCATTAAGTTGAATTTTATTCTAGATAGGTTCAACTTAACTATAAAAGAAAAATTTTAAGCGAATAACACTTTTTATTATATTTTTTACTTATTTTTTTCCAGTACTAATAACTTTCTTTTAACAGTAAAATTCTTAGTTCCTACTTTCCATTCTAAAATGTCATAAGATTAATGTTACACATGTTATAATATATCCGTCGTATATGCGTTTAAATTGCAACGGTTTATCTCCAACCGCCACTACAACATGCATAGTTTCTTGATACACTACAACGAAGAATTATCTATGCTTCTCTAGTACTTTGTGAGACCAACTCACTATTATTTAAAAGAATTACATAATAATGCAAGATGAAAAGATTTGACCATCTCAATCACGTGGGGATGTGCTAAATGCTACAAGTATAAGTTTTTTTCTCCATTAAATTCAATTAAGTTGGATAATAAAACTTGAATGAATATATAAATAAGAGTGATTAAAATTATTATTTTTTGTAAAGATTGAACTAACTTGATTAATTTAGATAGACAAAAAAAAACTTATATATTGCATGACCATCATGTCCCCAAATATTTTACAAGTTTTGAAGCATCACAAAAATCAATAATCAATAATTAATCAGCAAAAGAACTCATATACTCATATTATATGTGATGTTAACTTTAAGAGCAATGATAAATGGTTAGTATATTTTATTATTTTTTATTTTGGCCATCAATATTAAAATGTGTTGATTAAAAATATGATATTGATTGTTTGACTAAAAATTATTCGTTGGTTAAAAATACTTATCAAAATAATTAAAATTGCTAACCCGTTAACTTTTCTCTAATTGTAATTTTAATTTCATTTTGAATTATACAAAATATCACATCGGCATTTATAAGATCATATATTATAAATCATTATTTAAGGATAAATATAAAATCTGTTAGTCCAATTTATTTTTTTTACAAAAAGCATCTCATTATTGAAATTGCTATTATAAATTTGAACATTATATGTCTAAAATTTACATGAATTTTAAAATTCATACATCAGTAAAATAATTATTGCACTAGTTTTTTATAATTAATTACACGAACAGTGGTAGGTAACTAATAATAGAATATTAGTCAATAGTTACTCAATAAAAAATTTTATATATTATATAAAAATCACATACAAACTGATTATTTAAAATAATAATAAAGAAAAATAAATCATTTAAAATAGTATAGAGTAAATTATCCAAAATGATAATTAGCTCGATGATGATGATAATGATATATAAGATTATTGATTAATTGTCGATTAAAAAATATTTGCTTTCTCTTCGTTACACATTTTTCGCCAAATATTATTTATATCCCTTATTAATTATATCTCTCCATCTATGTACGTACGTGTCAATCAATATGTGTACCTACTTACACAAAGACACTAAATGAGATTTTAAAGTTATAGAACCGGAGACAGTTGGAGTTATTAAAAACAGTATGATAAATTTGGTAGTAAGCAAGTTAGTTGCTATTCAAGCAACAACATTATTCTAGAACCCCACCTCCTTAATTAATCAATTTCATTTATTACCATTCCTACATTAATATTAATATTTTAATCATATCTTAAGCATATAAATATATAGTGCTGGTGGAAGGAGAAGGAACATTATTCATTCAGTGTTGTGTCTTCAACCTTGCTTCTTTTATATATCTTCTCAAAAGCACTTGTTCTTGGTTTCTGCTTTAATTTCCTTCCCAAAAATATGGACTATCTACTACCCATATTTGCTATACTTAATGTGAGAGCTTAATTCATCAACTTCTTCTAAACTATATATACCTACTAGGCTACTAGCTACTTCCTTTTTTTTTTAATAATTTCCATCTTAATTGTTTTTTGTTTCATTTTTATCTAATGTGCAAGTTCATGCTTAATTTGTTATTTTGTTTTATTAGAAAGCTTTCATCAAACTATATAATTTATGATTATTTGTTTAAACAATGATTTAGAGTTTTCCAAAAAGAAAAGAAAAAAAGAAGCTAGTGAAATATATTATATATTATTATATTTTATGTTTATTGTTTATGGAAAATAATTTATGGTTATTTTAAGAGCAATGATATATGCATGTTTTTTTTTAATAATAATGATTATTTCAGTTAGTTGTGGTAGCAAGCCATGGTGCCTTACCTCCTGAACTTTACTGGAAGTCAGTGCTTCCCACAACACCCATGCCAAAAGCCATCACCGATATCTTGCATCCTGCTGGTTAGTCTTCATATATAGTTCATATTATATATTTAGATTATTTTTATTTCCTGAGAGTATATTTCTCTACAAGAAATAATATATATATATATATATATATATATATATATATATATATATATATATATATAT
>JASCZI010000037.1:64129-80083 GCA_036250425.1 Stylosanthes scabra
TAATAAGTTGCAGGGTAGATGAAAATATTTTTTACTGATTTTTTTTTAGAAGAAATTATAGTACAATATACAAGAAAAAACAAAGGTGAAAAGCATATGTTTTTATTTGAATAAGTTAATATTTAAAAATCATTAAATAATTTAATATATTTATTTAAAGAATTATTTAATAATTTTTATTATCAATTTTACACTAAGACAATTTTGATGTAAATTTGTAACCCATGTTTATAAAATTTAACCAAGGGTTAATTATATTATGAGTTAACAGAGAATTAACATGAATGATGAGATTGTTAAACTTTGCACTTTGCAGATTTGATGGAAGAGAAAGCCACATATGTGGGTGTAGGAAAGGGTGGTGTGAACGTGCAAGCAGGGAAAGGAAAGCCCGGAGGCACTGTGGTCAACGTTGGCCACGGAGGGGTCAACGTTAACACAGGAAAAGGGACCAACGTCAACGTTGGTGGCAAAGGTGGAGTTAATGTCCATGCACCAGGTACATACATGTATTCACATAATAACCAATTTTTTTTATATACGTGTAAATGATAAAATTTTTAATCTTTTTAATTTATTATTAATTATCGGACAAAAATGTCTCCTCTTTGTCGAAATATTTACGTACCTCCAATCTTTGAGAAAAATAAACATTACTATCCCTCCGTTAGTCTAACTCACATGTAATCGTTATGAAAGTATGTGATGTGGCTGTGAACGATGTCTAGTTGGCCATAACGGAGCCAAATTGTTCAGACGAAGTCTGTAATTGATATTAAACAGCAAAATAAAATTCATTCCTTTGAGGAAATGAAACTCTAATTTCAAAAAATTTATGTAAAAGAGGGGTAACAACTTTATTTTGCTGTTTAATGTTCATAATGGGCTAGATTTGTAGCAACCAACTAGGCGCTATTGACTAGTCACATCACACATATTCATAACGATCATATATGGGTTAGATCTACGAAGAGTTAATAGTGTTCGTTTTTCTAAAAAATTAAAAGCATATGAATATTTCAGCAAAGTAAAAAGCATTTTCGTGTAATTTTAAAAAATTTGGGATATATTTATATTTTATCCTTAACTATTTTTAATAGTATATGAAAATATGGGGGTATATAACAATCTTTCGGTTACTTGCGACACACAGGAAAAGGAACCAACGTCAACGTCGGTGGCAAAGGGGGAGTTAATGTCCGTGCACCAGGTACATATTCACATAAATATATCAGAAGAAACTAATATTTCTATTCAGAAATATTTAAAACACTCGTAAATTTATTTATGAAAAAATTAAATTAATTTTATCCTTATAAAATATTAGATTTTGTTGAAAAAATTTCCTAAATATTAAAAATTTATTTTTGAATCATCAAGCTAATGCCATATCATCAATCGGATGCTGATTTATTTTGGAAAAATGATCCATTCCTACCAATAGTTTACATCAATGTACTTACATTGCATCATTAATGAGGCAATTGGACCTCAAAGAGCCATAAAATAAAAAATTCAAATAATCTGCACTTTATAAAAGAAGTATTTTTCAGTACATAAAATAATTACTTGATGAGATGCAGGGAAGAATGGTGGTACGAATGTGAACGTGGGTGGAGGAAGAGGAGGAGTATCAGTTAACACAGGACATCCCCATAAGGGAAAGCCCGTTTATGTTAATGTTACTCCATTTGTTTACAACTATGCTGCCACTAAGACCCAGTTGCATGATGACCCCAACGTTGCACTCTTCTTCTTGGAAAAAGACTTGCATCCCGGAACCAAATTCAACCTCCACTTTACCAACACCGCCAACGACAACGCCGCCTTCTTGCCCCGCGAAGTCGCAGACTCGCAACCCTTTTCATCCAACAAGGTGCAAGATGTGTTCCACAAGTTCTCCGTGGAGCCTGAATCAGAAGAAGCTAATGCCATCAAGAGCACCATCAAGGAATGCGAGGAGCCAGGTAAAAGATATATTTTCATTAAGAGTAAAAGCGCAAAAACTTTAGTGTAAAGATATTTTTGTTGTATATGGGCATTTTAGTATCTACAATCATATATTATTTTTTAAAAGTATAAAAAAATTAAATGCCGATTAAGATAATATAATATAATCTGTATAACGTTTTTTTTTCATTTGTTTACAATTTTATCATATCGATAATTTAATATTGTACCGGAGTAAGCATCATAATAATGAGTAACAAAAGTAAATAAATATTTGAAAACTTTTTACAGTAACATCACTCCATCTCTTATAAGGTACAGTTACTGTTATTAATTAATTATATATCTAGTTTAATTTTTAATTAAGACAATATTTATTAAAATAATATTTAGTATATATAAAAGGTATATATATACGCAGAAAATTGATTTTTTTTTGGGTGTGTATTTTAGTAGATCTCTAAAAAAAGTCCTTAAGACACACATGACATAACACATTTGCTATAGACTTATAATAAACAAATTGTAACGTTAAAGAATCATAAGTACTTGCAAGTAAAACAATTAACACTAATAAATTGGCTTTAGCATTGCAATTCTTTATTTTAAAAAATTATAAATATATTACAAAATTCTTCAAAACTTAGTTAATCTATTGGCCCTGCCTAGATTATGAGTCCTTAAAAAAATTTGAATCCAGACCAATATACTCTAATGTTATGTTTACTTTATCATTATATTACCAGGGATTAAAGGTGAAGAGAAATATTGTGCAACTTCATTAGAGTCTATGGTGGATTTTAGCACTTCAAAGCTTGGAAAAAACGTTGAGGTAGTCTCCACCGAACCAGCAGGCAAGGAAACAAAGCTACAGAGCTACAAGGTTGCACCTGGTGTGAAGAAGATAAACCATGAGAACAAAGCTGTCGTGTGCCACAAGCAAAACTACCCTTATGCCGTGTTTTATTGCCACAAGACAGAGACCACCATGGCCTTCAAGGTGCCTCTGGAGGGTGCTGATGGAAGCAGGGTTAAAGCCGCCGCGGTCTGCCACACCGATACATCTCAATGGAACCCCAAGCATTTGGCTTTTCAAGTGTTGAAGGTTAAGCCTGGAACACCAGTGTGCCACTTCCTTCCTGAGGATCATGTTGTGTGGGTTTCTAAGTAGATGTTTTCTTTATTCAAATGTATGCCGTTTGTGTAGGCTTATTATGAATAATGTCTAGTATCATTTTAATTAATCATCTCTGTGTAACATATATATACACTTGCTATAGAACTTGATTTCAATGTTTTCCGGTATGTATTACACATAATATATGTAGTCTAGCTAGTGTTTTGTGTGGTTTTCTTACGCATGACCTAGCTTATTATTATGTAGATTTTCAAATTTTCAATATGATATGATATGTTCTGTATGTTATACATGAATATTTATACTTCATATGATACACATATATAAGGATAAGTAATATTTTGGTTCCTAAAATTTCACTAAAAAATTAAAATCATCCATAAGATTTAATTTTGATATAAAATCATCTTTAATTTTTTAAAACACAAAATACCCTTCATGTTTCTTAAATTACACCCCAATCACATCCATCGCCACTCTCTTATCTTCTTTACCTTTTCCAGAGAGACTACTTCACCACCTGCTTCCTCTGCCCTATTCTAATAACAACTCCATCGTGGACAACTTAATAATGGTCCATCAAGGGAGGAATGGGACCAGGGAAGAACTGATGGCGACAATGATTGTGGAGGAGGAGAAGCTCTTTATAGTGAGGTTCAAGAAAAGAGACCTTTTTATTCCGATGGTGGTGGTAGGTGTGATGGGGTTGAAGATGATGGTGGTTAGCGGTATTCGTGGTGTAGTTATTATCTAAACTGAAAGTGAACCAAACTATTTTAAATGATTTAAAAATTAAACCAAAGTGTTTTTCCAAATTGCAAGCTAATTTAAAACTTGCACCAATTTAATCTGATTTTTAGACTAAAATTAATTTTTTTATATATATAACCAATTTTATCATATAAAAAATCAATATACCTCTCCCTCTCTCTCATATTCTCTCCCTCCCCCTCTCTCTCTTATTCTCCCTTGCTCTCCCTCTCTCTTATATTCTCTAATATGGAGCAAAGAGTCTTTTTAAGTTTCAAGGTAACGCCTGCCTTCTTGGCGCAGTGGACTCTTTCACCACATATATATATATATATATATGGATAATTCTATGGTGGAGAGCATTTTACATATATATATTGAAGAGAAGTACTATTTTTCCTTTAAAAGTTAATAAAAATAAAATAAATATATTTTACATCATTTACATCAAACCATTCATCAATCAAAATCTTATTCTTTTCACTATTACTCCTCTCCAACTCTTCTCCATCATAGCATACACACATATATAACATTATTGATTATTGATACCACATACATATAAAAATTAGACAATTCTAATATGAATAGATGAGTTTATATTGGGTCAATAAAATGAAGAGAGTGTGTAAATTTATCTCTTTATCATTATATTTCTTTACTATACACCTAAAAACATTCTTCCTATATGATTTATATCATACATATGTACAATAAATAATGATTAAGCATACAGATGATCACAATAATTACCATGGATAAGAAATAGCTTTTGTAATATCATGTATGGTTATTTCTAATTTGGAAGAAGAAGAATAATTTTAAAATTTAAATAAAATAAAAAACGGTTATTAGATTAATGTTAAGAGTGTGTATAAATAGAAGTAACTATTAAAGAAGAACACACTCTAAATCCTAATTTTCAGTTTTCTCCTTTCCTTTCATAAAAAAAATTAGAGTTCTGAGCATCCAAAGAAGACTAAAGGTAGATTAAAATGTTTTCAAATTTTTTTTTATGTTTTTCCTTTTCATGTACGTATGTCATTTAATTTAATATTTCCTATATTTTTTATGTTATTTCTATGTATGCATGCCATCTAACTCTGCATGTGTGAGAACTGAAGGTATGATTCTTGGGTAAGAAAATGTGACCTTCCAAAGACAAGATAATTGAGATGATCCTTCGACAAGAAAAGACGATCGGCCAAAACTTAGAATAAGAACCTTCGGAAGGGGACTTCCATTGGGATACGAACCTTCGGTAAGGGAAAGGGACTCCTTGAGTACGAACCTTCGGTAATGGAATGAGACTCTGATATGATAAACGGTTGAGTTCAATTTCATCAAGTTAAAAGTAAAGATAAGACATGTGAATGTTGCATTCATTTATTTATCATGCTAATAAGTATGCATGGTTAGTTTATTTATGCATTTTATATATTTATTATTTTTATGTATTTATTTTGTTATTTTATTAAAAATCTCATAAAGTGGACTAGAGGTATACTGAGAATTTATATTCTCATATTTTCTTTTTCTATACTAACTCTAGAATAGAAGAGCATATGAATGAAGGTAATCATTGAGTACGTATAAGAAATTATAAAAGGAGGAATGTTTTGATAATATATTTAATTTAGGATACCACATTTATTTTTTTCTTTTTCTTTTTTGCTTTTATATTTGATAGACAATTTCTTTTTATTTTATTTTAATTTATGTTATTTTTTAAAATTGAGTTTAATTCACCCTCTTTTAATTAATGCGCGCGTACTCCTTTTAGTATATTTTTTTATAAGAAAAAATATTAAATAATAATAAAACTCAATACGAATTTAGTAGTATGTTACATAACTCATATGCCACTTCCACATTTGAACCTCAAGAACAAAAAATGCAGAGAACTATAATTATTAGAACAAAAAAAGAGTGATATAAAAAACTAAGGCTAAAGAAAGAAAATGAACATAATATCAAATACCTAATAAACTAAAATATCAAGCATTGTTCTACTTTTTGTTCAATAATCATATTTAAAACATGATATAACAATAATCTAATTATCTTCTAAAGAAATATATGCACTAACACTTGTTGAAGAATTTCTTCCTACGTTAAGAGAAAATAATTATCTCAGTAATAGTACAAAAATAAAAATTAGTAACACCAATACTAAATGTACTCTCAAAAACATATAAGAACTTTTACTATATATGATGTCTAGGAGCTTCAATAAAGGTTAATAATCCTTCCACCAGTACTAAATGTACTCTCAAAAGCAACCGTAGAAACTGTTATGCTAGAGCTCCCCGAGCCATCGTCCAAAAATAGGGAGTCGAGTTGAATTTCCCTTCCACCAACTCAAAATATCAAACTCTGACAACTTACTTTTAAGCTCACGATCTTTCACATATTTGTTAAGTTCGGATTTAGCATCTGAATCATGTCCAATTAACTGCAAATAAATATTAAGGATATCATCTTCATCCTCTTCATTGATCATTGCATTTTGATTACTTTGAGACTCATCATCTTTATCTTGGTAGTAATTATAAAGAGAGTTTAAACAAGTAATTAAGCAATTTTGACTTGAGGTTTCTTCCCTTTTCTACACCAAAGGATTCATCCAAAATCCAACTTGTGACATGGATCAAGTACAATTGCAATTAACAACAATATATTAATTGCATTTGGGTTCCCCAATACTTATCATATTTCCTTTGCATCTTGGACACCATCAATCTTATGCCCAAATCAGGATTTTCACAATGCAATTTGATTTTCCTTCAAGAAATGCGCAGTGTAGCATCATAAAATATCTTCTTTCATGTATTTATTACTAGTAACATGCAAACTCCTAGGAATGTGCAATGTAGCATCATAAAATATATTCAGGAATGGAAGAATTGATTTCGCATAAACCCAATCATTATCCGTCGGCAAATCATGAGATTTGTTCAATTCATTTTTATACTTATCATCTTGTAACTCTAGCAACTCAAACGCTGCTCTAATATTACTTGTATTCTTCTAACTAGTTAGCTACTATTCTTTTGTTACCGTCTTCCTTGAATTTTCGTATAGCACTCCTACTATTTAAATGTAAAATCTGTTCACCGATATTAACTAATTAACTCAAAACATAACTAAAATCAAGTACTAGTTAATGTAAGAATTTGTTAAAACTTAAAATGTGACTATAATTTCCGCAAAAATAATAAATACATTATATGATTCATCAATTCATATCATCCCAAATAAGCCAAAAACCACATGACACCAAGAAATCATTTGTTTTCTCAATAACAATGTTGTTTGTGGTTCCAAAATCTGTAATATAGTTGTACTATCATTGACCTAAATATATGTAGACAACACATGTCTAAAACTTCAAATAAAACAAGTAGAAGATTGTAATTATTTTCAATGGGGTTGAAAGTTTAGAATTAGCACAATGGAATACCTTAGGTAGTGTTTGGTAAAGGAGACTGGGGCTGGGGGACTGAGACTGAGTATTGTGTTTGTTGGATGGAGACTAGAACTAAAATTTCAGTCTCAATTTTCAAAATTCCAGTATTTTCAGTACCTCCAATTAGATGGGACTGAGAGACTGGAGACTGAGACTGAAATTTTAATAACTTTTTTTCCCAAAGTATCCTCATTTAATTTCTTAAATTACACACTTTACCCTCTCCAAACCCTTGCCACATTCATCACCCCTCAGATCTATGTTCTCAACGGCAACCATGACACCTTGAAGCACCACCACAATCCATGGCATCTTGGAACACCACCATAATCACTCTCTCCTTAGAGCTCCAGCTCTACTATATCTGCACTGCTCCCACTCTCTCATTTTGCGTTGCCTGCACTGTGTGCCCTTAACCACACCTCTCGCGTCGCCCTATGCTCGTACAGCTCCGCTCTTCCTCTTCCAACGATGGCGGCGGCGATGGCAGTGATTCCCACCAGCGCTATCTACTCCTCGCTCAGTGCTCTACAAATACTTGACTTTCCCCTCTTCTTCAATTAAATGCTTAATCGCAATATAGAAGTGAAATCCAATCTCCTGGCTTCTCAAGCTTGATACTGCCTTTCATTTGTTACAAAAAATGCAAGTTCCTCAACAAATTGAGCACTTTGGTAAGTTGATATTGAGAAATCAGATGTCAGAAGGTTTCATGTTATTACTGTGTTCGGCAATGCATATCTAAGGATTGAATTCCAGAAACCTGAGCCTGAAACCATGCAAAATGAACTTTTGTGCCCCAATTTTTAGTCTATTGTCAAGACCAATTTTATTTACAACAATTCTCTTGTGCTTTCTGGAAAGTCAAGTATTTGTAGAGCATTTGGGTAGTGTGAATTGATTCGAAAAAAAAATGGCTTTGATGGATTGATATATTAGGTATAAGGGCATTCAAGCTCTGTTCCCGAAGATGTTGGCATTCTCTCTTCAACTGGTATGGTTTCCAATTGAACACCGAGAAGATTATTGAATTATTATTGGATAATTATTCTTTTAGAATTTTTTAATTCTTGAAAAATTATTCTAATGGTATAATTGCTTTTGAATGATAAATTTATCAATTGTAATTTTTGGGTGCTGCTAGCAAATATACCAAAGGGATGTTTGAGGTTGTTTTTGAGGCAGGTGTGACCACTGATGAACATGAAATGGATGGTCATTTGATGTTAGATTCAGTAGATGATGTTCAGCATAGAAATAAGTGAAGATGTTCATCAGGTTGGATATTGGAAAAGGGGAGGTCAGGAAGGGGGAAACGCCTTTTTGTGCAAATATAAGGGTGTTTTAGTCGTTTCATTCTTTTTAGTCTCTTCAGAATTCAATTTAGTACATTTTAAATCAAACACAATACACAAATTTAATTTAGTCTCAGTCTTAGTCCCACAGTCTCAGTTTCTTTTCCAAACGCTACCTTAGAACGATTTTGATTTTCGAGTAAAATCTGAAGGACCAAAATAATACTTATATATATGTGTGTGTGCGCGCGCATGTAACATTGCTAGTGAGTACTTATATAAAAATGTCTTCATATGAAGTTGTTTACATAAAAAGACTATAATTTAGAATTATTAGATAATTTAATATATTTAATTAGAGTACCTATAATAAAAAATTCTATGTCCAAACCAAAAAACAATCTTCATATATTTTTATATAAATATATGTGTTATTTAACTAATTTTAAATGTGTATTTTGTATAAACGTAACATGATTGTAACATAATATATATCCATATTTTAGTTATTATTTCATATAAAGTATCTTCATACCAGGCTGATAAGGCACAACCCTGTTGTGAGAGCATCCAACTTCAGCGTGTTAACTTAGTTATCCTGATGAAGTCACTTACTTGATGTCTTGCTTGCCAACTGGTAGACGATTCATTTCTCAAATATTAATGAAAAACAGCGAAGTTGGTAGATGAAGAACTACAAGCGATGTATTATGCCTCAGGCAGAGGGACGAGAAAAGAAACGACTTCGGAGAAAGAAATTGAGTTCCCAATAGTGTTTCTCCATGCCTAACAAGATAGATGTGGCAACCTCGGGATGGTTTTTTCATAAGGTTCTGACACGAAGCTTAACCTGAGTCTCGATTAAGATCGACGATATCTACATTTCACACAAACACCTACTTATATGGATAGTTTCATTTGACATTGTGATGGAGGACATAACCTTCTGAGTAATTACTTTCTCTTACAAATATGTAAAATTAGTTATTAACAAAATTTTGTGTGTTAAAAAACAAAGTGCATACGATAATAAAATGATATTCCAAAAAATCCAACTTAATTTAAATTGTTTTAACGTTGAACATTTTAGTTCAATTGGATTAAAACTAAACAGCTCTCGACTTATCCACTATTCTTCAAGGTAGATAATAAAATATGTAAGTGGATCTTCGTCTCCCTATTACTTGTTTTTTAGTGAAACTAGATGGCATTGGTTTTTGTGACGGTTTTGAACTGCCGTTACTAATTGTAGAAATTAATTGAATTGATTTTTTATAATGGTTTATAACTATTGCTTTTTGTGACGGTTTGTAATTATCATAATTTGAGCAACATGATATTTTACTGTTTAAATTGTTTTCTTTATAAATAGTAATTTATATATAAATTATATTTATACAATACTACAACATCAAATATTCACTTCTCAAGAAAGAAAATTTTCATAAATTCATCAAGATTGCATTTCAAAACATAATATATGCAACAAGTTTTATAGAGTTATTATCCTACTAGATCATAACCAAAATAGCGAGTTTTTAGTATATTTCCATAACATGTAAATTCTAATTAAGATAATCCAAACATAAGGCAAAGTTAACAATAATTTGATTCATAAAACTCATCAAGTGTTGGATGATCCATTTTGTTGAGGTTTATGGCTAGAATAATAAGATGGTCTTGTCTGCATAGCGCTAACTTCGTGGATTATCACTAGCTTCGTAAGACTTTTGCAAACAATTTTGTGTTGTAGTTCAAATTTCGTAAACTACATTGTAGGAAGAAATTGCTTCAATTTCAGAGAGATTAGATTTTATTGTCCTTTTTTATTTGCATATATTACCGTTGGATGTTGTGTGGGACATATTCGACGCTAATGATAATAAAAATCGTCGAATTTTCTTAGGGTATTACCGTAGGATTATTAGCATAGTCAAATTTATCAACGAATTCTTTTTTTACGCAAATTCCAATGGTAACGGGCACATTTCTTGTAGTGATTGACAGTAACAACCTAACCATTTAAAGATACCATAAAACAACTATCATCAATTGCACAAACTCTCTTCCAACCACTTAATAATTAACATAATAGTAAACCATATAAAATTAATTAAGGTTCTTCGGTCAGATTCTGGTGGAGAGTATATGTCAAATGAATTCCATGATTGCTTAACTCAAAAAGGAATTCTTTCTTAGTGGTGTTGTCCATAGACATCTCAACAAAATGGCTTGGCAGAACGAAAAAATCGTAATCTTTTGGATGTGGTTCGCACTTTGTTACTTGAATCTGCCGTTCCACCTAAATTTTGGGTAGAAGCTTTGTTTACAACAACTTATTTTATTAATAGAATGCATTCTCAGACCCTGAATTTGGAATCTCTGTACTTTCGTCTTTATAATCAACATCCCGACTACAAGCATTTGCATAGGTTTAGCTGTGTGTGTGTTTGTTCACTTGCTTACTTATGAACGTCATAAGTTGTCAACCTAATTTGTTAAATGTGCATTTATAGATTAAAACACTAATCACAAAGGATTTGCTTGTTTTGATCCTGCCACTAATAGAATTCAGATATCTAGAAATGCCATTTTCTTTAAAAATCAGAATTTCTTTCCAACTCATAATAGCTCACCACCTGAAGTTGCTATTCTTCCAAATTTTGATGATATATCTTGATGATATATCTGTTGAAGTCCAAAGGTTCAAGCCTGGCTTTGTGTATCAAAGACGTTCTGCCTCTTTACCCATCGCAGCACCAAGTCCAATTTCTACTGCATTAAAGAGGCGCCGGCATCACCCCGATTCGGCCCTTGGTTAACTGTCTCATTTCCTCTCGTCATATTCATTATCGTTCTGTCAAAGATCCCAAAAGAGGCTAGAATCTAAACCAAAAAAAAGCCCTCTTTCACAGCCTAAGAACAGGACTCGATTCCCAAAAGAAGGGTAGTCAAAGACTACATCTTCCTCCTGCACGGTATATTTCTTGTTCTACTAATCTGTCCTCTATTCCAATTCTCTCTTGTTATTCACATGCAGCCAAACATGAGTGTTAGAAAAGAGCAATGCAAGAGGAGCTTAAAGAACTGCAGGAAAATCATACATACCAAATTGTTAGATGTTCGTCAAATGTAAAACTGTATAAATGGGTGTACTCGATCAAATTTCGATCTGATGGGAGTTTGGAGCGTTATAAGGCTCGATTAGTTGCCTTGGGTATTAGGCAAGAGTGTGCTATTGACTATCAGGAGACATTTGCACCTGTAGCCAGGATGACAACAGTTCACACAATTCTTGCTATTGCTGCCTCACAGGATTGGTCCCATAGGCAGTTTGATGTCAAAAATGCTTTTCTCCATGGTGATCTCAAAGAAGAAATATACATGTCTCCTCCTCTCAATTTGTTCTCCTCTACTACTACTAAACAAGTTTGCAAGTTGAATCGTTCCTTATATGGTTTAAACCAGGCTCCCCAATCATGGTTTGAGAAGTTTCATTCTACCTTGCTCCAATTTAATTTTGTGCAAAGTAAATATGATTCTTCATTGTTCTTTCGAAAAGTTGCTGCTAGAATGGTCTTTCTTTTGGTATATGTCGATGATATTGTTGTCACAGGGACAGATTCTTCACCGATCTCTAAACTACAACATCACCTTCAAGATTCTTTTCACATGAAAGACCTTGATACCCTTTCATATTTCCTAGGATTGGATATGCATCGGGATTCTTCGGGTATCTTCTTACACCAACATAAGTATACTCAATAGCTAATAAAGTTTGCTGGTCTTTAAGATTCTTCTGCAGTTGATACTCCGCTTGTAGTGAATGTTAAGTATCATGCTGATGAAGGTGAGCAACTTTCAGACCCATTGTTATATCGACAAATAGTGGGCAGCCTCAATTACTTAACAATAACACGACGTGATATCTCTTTTGTTGTACTGCAAGTTAGTCAATTTATGCATGCCCCAAGACATCTATACATAGATGCAGTTCGACGCATTATTCAATATCTAAAGGATACTTTTTCTCGTAGGCTATCTTTCTCTACTGGTTCCTCTTTGAACATTCTTGCTTATAGTGATGCAGATTGGGCAGTCTGTCCTAATACTCGTTGATCTATTACTGGTTGGTGTATGTTTATTGGGAACACTTTGATCTCTTGGAAGAGTAAGAAGCAATATTGTGTGTCTAAATCTTCCACTAAGTCAGAATATCGTTCTATGTCTGATGCATGCTCTGAAGTTACTTGGCTACGACAATTGTTGCATGATATTGGCTTTCAACAATTGGGCCCAACTCCCCTCCATGCTGATAACACAAGTGTGATTTATATTGCTACGAATTCATTTTACCATGAACGCACTAAACATATCGAGGTGGATTGCCATTATATCCGAGAGGTTGTTAATACCCAAATTCTTGCCATATCCCATGTCTTTATAACATTATAAGTTGTTGACCTATTCACCAAGTCTCACACTAGACAACGCCACCAGTTTCTTGTTAGCAAATTGATGCTTTTAAATAAATCAACATCAATTTGAGGGGATATTACTTATAGAATGTTTATATTATGTACATAATTTACTGCATATATATTACTTCCTAGCTTAGAATCAGCCTAACAATCCCTAAAAATTAGTCTAGATAGAAATAACCATAAGATTCCTAGAAGCTAGCCTAAATCTTAGCTAACAATCTTTGTAATTTATCTATATATGAATACATAGTACAACAACAAGGCAACACATTTTTTGCCCATTTTGAAATAAGGTTTTGCTCATTCTCACATTGTACAATTATAATACAAAAACTAAAAGAAAAGAAACACATAACGCTTCTTGTTCCTCACCTAAACCTTACCATTCAAGTGTGATTGTGGAAAAGATTGGATTTAGAAAATCGCTGGTTAACTAAATTTTGCATTTAGAAAAAAAGATTATTGATAATTATTCTAATAGAGTTGACAATATGACATGATTGATACGATTTTAAAACGTTAGAGACATTTTTTAGGAGTTAAAACTCAAATTGACCCTCAAAATTTGAATCGCAATTCAAATTAGTCCCTAAATTTTCAAGTTACTCAATTTCGCCCTGAAAATTTCATTCCATGACTCACGTTGGCCCTAGATATATTTTCGTTAATGGCGTGCTGATGTGGACAACTAGTACCACATGTTAAAACAAGGTTTGGACATGTGGCATCGAGTGACAAAGTGGCAGTAGTTGACACGTGTCACAACATGATTTATCCATGTGTTACAACACTATTTTTCCACATGTCACAACACTATTGGTTTAAATATTAAATTGACCCGAAAATTTGGGGTCATGATCAAATTGGCCCCCGAATTTCTAATGGCATCAAATTGGCCCCTCACTTTTATGGATGTGACCTACATGGTCCTTTTGTGGATATATGTAAAAAAACAGTGATATGGTCATTAATTATCCACGCTGGATAATAATAAAACGACGTCGTGAATTCGTGATCTGTTCACGCTAACACAGTACCGAAATAACGTCGTTTGAGTGTGAAAGAAGTTAAAATCATGTACAATAATAACATAGTAGAGACACAGGGCATATGGTTTATTCTCCCTTTTGTTTTTCTTTAAAGCTTTCTTCAGATTTGTTCCATGGCGACTATAACCCGCCTGTTGAAGCGCACCTCCCCTTCCCTCACTTACATCGCGACGTGTAGACTCCTTTATTTTGAATCCAGTTTAGGAACACTTCCACACCCCACCATGGAAGGATCCAAAGGCCCACGTTTTGCTGTGGATGAGCTGTTGTTCGTCAACACCATAGTGTTCTTCCTCATTGGCTCATATGCGCCGTAATTGTTTAATATAGAACGATTATGTTTTTATTTATTTTAATTTTTTTATGTTTATTTTTTGAGTAAATTACCAACTAACCCCCTAACAATCACACAAAAAAACAAGTCCCCCTAATAAAAAATACCCTCAACCCGCCCCTTGAACATCTTCTCCGTTATATAGGTTATCCCTTCTGTGACTTGGATTAAATAGACGTCAACGGAGTTTGCATACGTGGAGTTTAAACGGAGTGACGTGGCAAGGATGTAACGTTGTGGAGGAGCAAGTAAAAAAAGTGATCAACCCCGCCCCTAACAATTTGTAAAACGACGCCGTTTGCAAAGAGGGAGGGAGATAAAACAGAACTCTTCTTTCTCCCATCTCCCACAATCACCCTTCACTCTCTTCAGTATTTACGAAACCCTAACCCTCCACACTCCCACTCTCTCCATTGACGAAGCTTTACCTTGACAGAGAAGAAGGCGATGACGGCGCCGTGACTGTGTCCCCCATCGGTGAAGGTAAAAACGTCACTCTCCTTATTTCACTTTCACTGTGCATTCGATTTTGATCATGTTGGAACTCACACTTGGTATGAATGCATGTATTTACTATTAGTATCCGTTTATCTGTTCTTTCTTTTCATTTTTTTATTCTAAAAAGTTTCGAAATCTGTGTGTGGGGTTTAGGGAAATGTTGTTGCTGTCATGGGAGTTGAGGAACCCTAAAACTGTCTTGTAACAAAATCATAAAATTAAGTGTTTTTTTTTTGTTAAATTATAATCATAAGAGTATGTTTGTTGCTGCTTGAAGTGCATGGAACCATGAAATGTCTGATTGAAAAATTATACTTTTAACTTGATTTTTTCAATGTTGATTCTGATGATGTAGATGGAAAATTTCATGGTTCCTATGTTTAATATTGGTGGCAAGCTGTGTAAAGATGATAATGGGGTGCTGAAATACACTGATGGTATGGTGCATAGCTTTGAGCCACTAGATGTGGACCTACTCAGTATCCCTGTTTTGGAAGACATGGCCAAGTAATTGGGTTTCCCAAGTTATTGTGCAATTCATTGGAAAGTCCCTAATGCTGCTAATTTGGAATTTGGGCTTAGAAGGATTAAGAAAGATCTTGATATAATTCAGCGTAGGAATAGTTTCGTGGAAAACCATTGTGTGGACTTTGAGATTTATTTTGAACATCCGGTATCTGTTCCTATGATGGCTGATGGTGTGGAGGTGATGCGACAAATTCTTTCGTCACAATCCGGCAAGTGCACCGGATCAAGTAATACCACTTGAGAGTGGGTATCGTTCCCTCGAGGAAAGGTGGATCAAGCAATATTCTTAAATCAGTTCCTCTAAGTAGATCCAAGTATCAATCAAAGATTAATGTGAAAACTAAATAAAGAAACAATAAAGAATCATGCAACAACAAGAAAACATATCAAGAAACACAATCTTTATTAACAAATTATTACTAATCAACAAGTCAATTATCAAGAAAGAAAGGAAATGCA
>JASCZI010000037.1:80232-110687 GCA_036250425.1 Stylosanthes scabra
CAAAAGAGATAATACACACATCATGATTCAAATCAACAACAATCAACAAGATTTCATGGAAAGAATTAATATGTCACATATTCAATCTCATATAAACCCTATTAGATTATTAAAGATTCTAATGCACATCAAATCACATGCTCATCTCTAAGTCACATGAAGAAATATGGAATGATTCTTGAAATATGTTTGAATGCCTATTTTCTCAAACTCAACAATTCAAATCATGAAAGATCTAATTATTTCTCAATACATTAAACCTTCAAAGACTAAAATCAAAGAATCAAACAAGATACAAATCAATCATTTATGTGATAAAAATACAAATTTATATACATACACACTTATTCAATTCATCATCTCTAATGCAAAGAACAAATGTGAAAGATCATTTTTGAACAAGTTCATGATATCAATATCAATGCAAAACCAGATTTTATGTCACCTATCCAATCAAACATCAATATTAACATTTCACAAACCATCTAATAATATGTTTAATCTCATGAACTAGTATAGAAATTAAACCAAGGTAAGAACCAATTATACCTCTCGGTTGACTTGATTCTTGAATCCATGAACAAGAAGAATCATTTGGATTTGATATAGAACATGCAGATTTTGAATGGAAGGTGTGGTTAATCCATTAGCTTGGTGATAAATAGAACTCCTCCTCCTCAATCTCTATGGTGTTTAGCCACTCATGATCATGAATGACTCAAGAGAAATGTCGAAGGTGAATCTTGAATTCATTAGAACAATGAATCTTTGAAGTATGAATGCTCTGAAGATGGTTCTTGAATGTATAAACATTCAAAGAACTAGGGAGAAAGAGAGAGAAAAGAGAAAAAGATGTAAAAACTAAATTACTTCCTTAAACTTGAATGTTACAAAAGAGAGAAACTAATCTATATCTAAAATGGAATCAATCTTTGTAGCTATGAGAGAATTCTAGAACTAAACTTGACTAACTGTAAAATTGTATATTTGTAAGTAAGTGTGTCGTAGATTGATTGATTTCCACTTATTTATAGATTTTCATAGATTTAATGAAATACAAATGAATCATAAATGAAATTACACATTTAAAATTACAAATTCTGCTTTAAGACAGCAGAACTCACGCCTAGGCATCAAAAACTGGCGCCTGGGCATGAGTTTGAAGAGCTAAGGTGCTAAGTCAGGTTTCCCACGCCTAGGCATTGATTCTAGCGCCTAGGCGTGTGTCTGACACCTTGCTCCTGAGCTTTGGGGCAGTTCCCACGCTTAGGCGTGGGTGTCTGGCGCTTGGGCATCAAAACTGGATGCTTGGCTAGTGCTGATGGGCGCCTGGGTGTAATTCTGAGCGCTGGGCGCTGATTCTGGGCGCCTGGGCGTCCAGTTCTTTTGTTGTAACTTTCCTAGGGTTGTTCCAAGTTCAAACCAATTGTCAACAATAGACATTTATATACCAAATTGAAGCCCCGGACGTAAGCTTTCCAATGTAATTGGAATCAGATGATTTAGAGTTTTCTAGCTCAAGATATTCCCAATTTAGTGAGCAAAGGTCATGCTGGAAAAACTGATCAGCATCATACTTTGTGCTCCAATGCTAATTTCTCTTATTTTCTTGCTTCTTTAGTCAATTTTTCTGAAAATAAACAACAAACTCCTCAAAGTATCACATTTATTCAATTATAAATAATTTTACATATATTTTTACTATTTTATGAACTTATAAACAAATAACATAGGGAATTGAGTATGATTTGGTTAAAGAAATCCTTAAAGATGCTAAGGCATCAGGAGGCTAATGTGGATGTTGGCTGTGTGAACTTGGATAGCAATGCGGAGGAGAAATCATCATCTGATGATAGCTATAAGAGTGCTGAGGATGAGGCATACAATCCTCCTCCGGACGGTTATGAACTGAGCAGTGACAGTGATGGAGGAGGAAGGAAGAAGACACGAAAGAAGGGCAGGACAAAGATAATCATAACCCCTACTAAGAAGAACTCTCCAAAGTACAAGGCTAGAAAAACTCCATCCAAGAAAACTAATAAGGCAGCTGATCAGGCAAGTGAGAGGAAGGATGATGGGTTGATGCGGAGGCTCGGGACGGTGGCCTTGTCCTTGAGTTTATAAAGAAGGCCTTATCCCTTGCCTCGACACCAGAAGTTTAGAAAAGGTGTCACAAGGGTGCAACCAAGTTAAAAATATCGAGTTTGGGACTTGGGTCGTTCTTCCCTAGGAAGCGGAAACATGTAGTTTATTTTTTATTGGGGTTTTGGTTGCAGTTGATTGTTGAGAGCAGAGCGCAATGAAAGCAGAGTAAAGACAGTAATAATAAAAGAGTGCCCGACTATGGATTGAAATACGATGCATCCCTATGATCACCGCCAGTCCCAGGTTGGATAAGCTGTCACCTAGGAGGAACAAATCACCGCAAGGTGGAGAAGTTAATCTGAATCCGCATATCCTTGGCATACACAACTGTGAGGATACTGATCCCACGATGGATTCGAGTAAATCCGCGTTACTGGAAGAAACTCACCAGCGGTGCACGCATGGCGGGAGTCTGCAGTCAACAACTTGAGGTTGAAAGAACTCGGTGAATCCTGCTTTCACTAGGACCACAACTCATGCATCAAGGCACCAAATTGAATCCGTGTCGCAAAGCCCTCACCCTTGTTGGCAGGGGCGTACGAATAGCGGTAGCGGACTTAACTCCGTTCCTCCCCATCCGACCTATGGGGTACCGACGGCTAAGGTCATTTGCACATTTCAACCCACAGTCGAGACACTATGGGAAACTACTCCCTACTAGAAATCATAATTGCGGGAAATAAAATGGGCAGTATAACAGTATGTAAAATCGCAGTTTGCGAGAAAATAAACCGATAGAGTAACGACAGTAAAATGGTAAAAACTGAAATTGAAAATCGGCAAAGTAATGATAAAGTAATTTAATAATAGAATAAGTGGTAATGGATCTGGTTCTGGGCCAAATAGAGTGCCAAGCAGTAATGGATCTGGTTCTGGGCCAAGGGGTGCTGCAAGAGGTGATGATCCAATAATAGAATAAGTGGATTTTGAGGAAGATAAGGAGTATGTTTATGAGAGTGAGGCCTTTGTGTCTCCTATTTCTTTGGATGAGGAAGGGGTCAATAGGCATAAGTGGACTGAGCACAATTCGAGTTGTGGGTATGAGGATGTTTACTTTGAGTTGGAGATGGAGTTTGATAGGATGGTGACTTTAGGGATGCATTGAAGGATTATTTTGTCTTTGAATGAAGAGAGTGCAAATATGAGAAGAATGAGCCTTTGAGGGTAAGGGCTAAATGCGCAGCTGAGGGGTGCCCATTTCTCATATTTTGTTCCAGGAACACAAGAACAAATTGCTTTCAAGTAAAATATTTTGTTTTTGTTTACACTTGATCATGTGTGATGCATTTAAGAAGTATGAGTAATATATGTTTGCTTATTCGAATGATGCTTTCAGGTAAAAACCTTGGTGAACACTCATACATGTGGGAGTGAATTGGGCTCTAACTTGGCAGACTGTAATTGGATAGCCGGCAAGTTGGTGAAAGTGATCACTAGAAGGCCTGATTTGACTCCCAAAGAGGCCAAACAACACATGAGTGAGGTGTATAAAGCCCAAATTCATGAGAAGATGATTACTCGGGCCTTGAAGAGAGCAAGGGAGCATGTCATGGGGAAAGAGGGAGAACAATATAGTAAACTGCATGAGTATGTAGCTGCATTGCTTAAAACAAATTCTGGCTCAATTGTTATTCTGTCTACGCAGCCTCATCTGGAGAAATTACCTTTGCTCAAGCTCATTTAGCTTCCTTGACATGAAGATGCCGTTCCTTCCACCAACCTCCTCAATGTTTTCTTCAACCAATAAATCAAGCCAGTAGAAATACTTGCAGTGTGGTTGGGTTGTCTGGAAAGTGAATCAAAATAGGTAGATTATGTTTCCCAGATAAATCAAACAGAAAATAAAAAAAGCTTCAAATGGAGATTATAGAATAGCTTTGACACATACATTATAATTGGGGCAACCAAGGAAGAAGCTACCCGAATTAAGCTTTGTGCATGATTGGAAGATGATGGCATAACACCCACAATGACAACTTGGTTATAAAAACTTCATCTTTCTCGGCTGGCCTACGCTGTCGGCGGAGAGAGTGCATGTCCTGCTGTCACCGCCAATGCTGTATTCACCAAGGGTGCGGCTTCTTATTTCAGAGGTTTGTCCTCTGCGACTCATTCTCGTGGGGAAGAATTAGGATCCAATGGTTAGGGATGAAGAATTCGGGTTCCTGAAATTGGGAGAAGAAGATGACCTTTTAAAATAATTTATCAGGGGCCGATATGACCATTTGCACATTCCTGGCATCCTACGTGTCACTTAACGTCCACCACATCACTTAATTTGACACGTACGCACTTGTCGTTAAGCCAACAACGAAGAACACAAACAGAGGGGATCCAATGTCAAATGTTCCTCAAAGTCAGGGGCCGGCGTGAGTCTTTTTTTTTTTTTCGGGGCCTCGTGGTCCGTCGCAAAATTTCTCAGGGATCGAGTAGGGTAAGCAGTCTTATTTTTTTAATTTTGAATGATCATTTTTATTAATTTTAAATGATCACTTTTATTCTTTTAAAAGATCTGATTTTTTAATTTAGATGATGTATTTAATTTATCTGAATGATCACTTTTTTTAATTTTAGATGATATTTTTTATTGGTCTCCGTTAGTCATCAAATTAGTGATTAGATAAGTATAAGTATAATTGAACTTTTAATTATTTTTTAAATATAATTATTTAATGATAAAGTTTGTTAGAAATTATTTATCCATCCCAAATTAACCGAAACCTAGTAAACAAAAAAAAAAAAATTGGAACCCCAAAATGTACAATATGCGACTATTTATATACCACCGCACTTCCCCAGTAGCGCATCCAATGGCAATTTGCTATTGGCAATCGCAATTTTCTGTTGCGTTTTGCTAATTCGGTTAGGGTTTTACGGTGCTGCAATTCACCGTTCCCTCCACCGCAACTTCACCGCCGGCAAGCTAGAACGCGCTCGCCCTCGATTCACAGCACCATCGGGGACCTTCCGCAGACTCATAGTATCTCGAATCCTCGAACGTCCAAAAGGTATCCATGATTTTTTCTCAATTCGAAAGAGCAACGTTTTCCTTGCACAAAATTGACACTTTACTTGCAAAATCGAACTCTCTATGGTGAGTTCTCGCATGTTTTCAGTTCTCAAATTAGGGTTTTCAAATTTTTCAGATTAGGAATTTTTCGGTGCGTTAAAAACCCATGGCTGCTGAAGAACCTAGCAAATTAGATGAACCTGAATTTGAGTGGGGAAAGAAGAGAGGTTTTGGTGGTAAGAAGAAGGATGTGAAATTTTACGAGTCCTTTACCTACGATGGTGTAGAGTACACACTCTTTGACTCTGTGTATCTCTATAAGGAGGGTGAACCAGAGCCTTATATCGGGAAGCTCGTTAAGATATGGGAAACTGCTGATAAGGCAAAGAAAGTGAAGGTTCTGTGGTTTTTCCGTCCATGCGAGATTCAGAACTTTCTTGAAGGATGCGAGGTTCGCCGGAATGAGCTGTTCTTGGCGTGCGGTGATGGAGTGGGCCTTGCAAATCTAAATCCTCTGGTAATTGGAACTTCCCTGTTCTTGTCTTTTCTGTTTTTATTATTAATATTATTAATAATTGTTGTCTGTGAAGTTTTGCAATGCTGTGTTGAGAAAATTTTGTAGTCTGATGGTGGGAATTAAGGAGGCTAGTATATAATATTGAGCTGATAACTTTGTTTCTTTTGTTTGTGCTTCTATATTATCATTGTTGAAATTGCGGTTGGCATCGAATTTTATCATAGTAGTGTACTGAACTAGTCAACCCCCACCCCCCTTAAAAGTGGAAGTGCCATTTGTGTTGCATAGATCTTCATTGTCATAATTTTACCAGAGCTACTGAACTAGTCAACCCCCACACCCCTTCTTTTCTTTCTCTCCTATCAATCAAGAGATCTTTATGAGTCTTTTATAATTCATAATTAATTCCACATTTGTTGTTGTGTTGTCTTGTATCTGTTTCAATAAATACTTTGTTTGGTATCTATGGTGAGTGCTGCAACATAGATTGATTTCTCTTGACTAGGATTTTGTTTCTTTTGGGAGTGGCAAAGAAACAAAACCTTTGTGGCATTGGGCAATATACATCCCTGTGGTTGAATTGCAATTCATCTATTATCACTGGTTTATCGGACCAGCATGTTTTATGGAATAGGATTAGATAATTGGCATCTATTTGGTGTAAAACTCATGATTTGTTTAGAGGACATTCCCTCAGTCATATTGAGAGATTGGAAAGCTCCGCATAATTTGTAACTTATTATTTTTTGTTTACTTTTGTTGCCTCTTGTATAGAGGTCCTTTTACCTCTATTTATATTCTTCTTCTTTCAGTTTTAATGATATTCTTCTTTTATAGAAGAAAAAATTGCTCTATTTTTTTTAATATAGGATCTTGTAAGTTCAATTGAAATGGATTGGTATTTGCATATTTTGTGTGTCATATCAGGAAGCTATTGTTGGCAAATGCAATGTTCTTTGCATTTCGAAGGATAGTAGGAATCCGCAGCCATCAACTGAAGAACTACATCTGGCTGAATTTGTATTCTATCGTTTCTTTGATGTAGGACAGAGAAAAGTATTGGATAAGATAGATGATATGATTGCTGGAGTCGAAGGTTTGTTTACATATTTCTTTATTATTTATTTCCAAAACTCCCCTGTTTTTAAGATGGAATTAAACTTGCATCTGGTATATTTAGGGCCTTGTTTTACACTTCCATATTTTTGATATACTTGTGTTGATATATAATAAAATTATGTAGACTTGTTTAAAAAATAGCCTTTATCATTGTAGCATACACTTCATGTTGCGGTTATTAAGTTTTGTTTTTTAGTGTAACTAGAGCAAAATGTGAAGAAATGCTCCAAATCTATAAAACTTGAATAGTTAATTTTCTCTTAAATTTATGTTGAATGTTGTTTTGTATGATGAATTTTAGTTATGCTTGAGATTTATCTTGATATGGTTAGAAATTAAGTAATGACAGTTGTCATCGTTAGAATAGTAGAGACTCTAAGGTAGCGACCGGTTTGAAATACCGGTATAGAGATTGGGGGGCTGAGAGTCAGTATTGTGTTTGGTGGCCAGAGACTGGAACTAAAATTTTAGTTTCTGTCTCCAAATTTCAATCCCTTCAGTATCTCCAGGAAGTGGGGACACTGGGGATTTAAACTTTTTGCGATAGGATTGAAACTTTAATAACTGTTTTCCTCTCAAATACCTTCACTTGACTTTTAAAATTCCAATACCAACTTTTTTCCATTTTCCACTAACTTAATTCAGACTCTCCTTTAGTACATTTTAAACCAAATGAAATACACAAACTTAATTCAGTCTCTGTCTCCCAGTCTCTGCATCTCTACCAAAAGCAGCCTAAGTTTTCAATGTTTGCACCGTTAATGAAAAGTCTTTCATTTCACACCTTTTTTTTAATTATATTTTTTGGGTTAATTAGAGGGCCAAGGCCAAAAAGTGCAACAAAGGAGCAAATAAAAAACAAAATAACCTAAACACCTTATTTGATTCCTTAATAAATGTTTTAGGATGCTTGTTGGCAAAATTCCTTTTCGATTTATATGTTTGAAATTGAACTTTAAAGTTATTGAGTGTTTCCTTTGTTTATAAATGTCAATGGAAATGGTTTTGACCATATATCATATCATATGGAGTAAGTGTAACACTTCATAGTTTTCAATTTGAGTCTCATCTTACGTAGTCATTTCTCTAATTGTTGCAGTTAAACATATTTTTAACAATTTAGATAGACAAAAGCCTATCGATAGTGGGAACATTGCAAATGGTACGTCAGATGACAAGTCTTTGAACACATTTGTTAGGGAAAATGATGTTCCCAAGCCTTTGTTTGGCGGAAAACCTAACCCGTTTATAAAGGAAGAAAATCATCCCAATGATGTTGGCCAAGCGATTCCTAGTGATGAGATCGAGCCAAAACTTAATGTTCAAGAAAATGGGTTATCAAAATTGGAATCGTCAACTAGAATCCTAGACAATTCTGTGAGCGGTCTCATATCAGAGGAAAAAGCTAAGATGATCTCAACTGAGAAAACCATTATGAGGGAAAAGGTTGATTCAGAAAAGGGTTCATCAAAAGAAGTTGTGGATATTAATGGACAATCTAAGAAGGGATTGATGGAGGATGTTGGTCCTCAAAAGGGGAAAAACGATGTTTTCAGGAAGGTTTCAGAAAAGAAGATAAAGGATGATGTGCCAAATGGTGATGATGTGAAGGATATAGCTTTGAATTCTTCGAAGGAAAAATATAAACTACAACGAGCAAAGGATTGTTGTGATGTCGAGGATGGCCCTTCCAAGAAGTTGAAGATAGATACTGAACTCTCAAAGCCTGTTAGCGACAAGTTTCGTAAAGAGTCGCCTGGAGTTATTCCAACGTTAGAAGAAAAGCTAGATCTCGATGCAAAAAAAGTGATTGAAAGACCTAATATTGACGATGACCCTCGCAAGAAGTTAAAGACATCTGAGAAACTCTCAAAACCTGCTAGCAACAAGTTTCAGAAGGTTGCTCCAACAGTGGATCGCAAGCTAGATTGTCATGCATTAGAAGCGAATCAAAGGCTTGATGTTGAGGATGGCCCTTCCAAGAAGTTAAAGACAAATGAGAAACTCTCAAAACCCCTTAGTGACAAGTTTCAAAACAAATCTCCTAGGGTTACTCCATCAGAGGAAGCCAAGTTGGATTGCAATGTAGCAGAAGCGACTAGAAGACCCGATGTTGTAAGTCGCATTCCAAACACTCTCTTTATCTTGATTGTTCTTGTTCCTAAGCATAACTCAAATCTTATTCCTTCATCACATGCTCAAATGAATCATATAATGCTTCTAAAATCGGACTGAGAACTGGTTGGCTGGTGAAACTCTGTTGATTTTGGTTGAGCATAAATCAAAACCCCTTCCCCAATGTCATCTCCTATTTGTTTGTTTAAATATTAAAGTTCCAAAAACAAGTTCAAACCATATGTGGCGCTTGGTTATTGCCTTGAGTTAGAGATGTTGGAAACAAAAACAAGCTTCCGAGAAAGGATGAAGGAAATCTTATATTGTCCGTGTCTTGGGACGACTTCAAAGAGGATTAATGTACTTTTGAAAACGGAGAGATGAAGAGATGTGTCGGGAATTATTTTTATGCCCATCTTCGTAACTCCATAAATGGATGAGGTGTTCTGTCTGTCTTTATTGTCGCATTGTCTCCATCCTTTGTCTCAGTTCAAGAACCAAGCACTACTATAAGGTTGGGATTTATAGTCCACTTGTTTCGAATGTCTTTCATTGATCTCATTTTAATATTGTGAATACTTTGTCTTGTCGTATCTTAATAATCCCAAACTATGAGGTGGCATGACACCTTTGCAAGGGAACTAAACACTTCTTTAACATCAACTTAATCCGACCCTAATTGAGCTGGCTCGCAAAAAACAAATTTATCTTCACTCAAACACAACATTTGGTCCTTCCTCATCTATATCAATTATTTGTGTAGTATTAGCAAATTGAATTACTAGCATAGTGGTTCTAAGTAATTGTCTCAAAGATTGGAATTTAGCTTCAAATCTTCACTCACTCTTCATATGTATCTATATCTTAACAATTATGACAGGTAGCCAACAAGATTTTGGCCAGCATCAGCTAACAAACGTTGGATTGGTTATTAATCCAAAAAAATAAAGTTGATCATCCAATCATCCATAAGCACTAAAATTGATCATCCAAAATGACAAACTGATCATCCAAATTTGAGAAAGTGGATGTTGGTTAGTATTGTTCACAAAACTATATTTTAATGAACATGAACCTTATATATAAGGTGGTCTATGGTGGTTATCATTTTGGTGGCTATGATGGATATACCACCCTTTTCCTTTTATATAATTTTGCAACATTTTTCCTTTCATTTTTCCAAAGTGTTTTTAAATACTAAAAAAATAGTTATTTTAATTTTAAAAGTTGTTGCAAAAGTTATATAGTCACAATGACCTCCATAATAACACCCACTGTAACATGAACCTTTATATTAAGGGTATGACTTATACGTTTACGATTAGCTCGGTACCCGACCCTAACCACTGTAGGTCAAGTTGCCACCCTGGGGATGTAGGGACTTGCATGAGCTTAAAGGAGGATGGAACTAAAAGTCATGTGAGAAGACTTCATTGCAGAGAACAATTGAATCCTTACTTGTGAGTGGCACCGTGAACAATAATGTCCAATTCACCATGAAGGAGACACAACCATAGAAAAGCTAAGGTGGATGAAGAGGAGAGTTCTCTCTGAGATCTAGTAGGAAAGGAGAAGAAATGCCATGCAAAAATAGAAGAATTGAGGTCAACTATGCGATCTCCGTCACTAGAAATATCTATTCCAAGCTTATGTGCGAGGATACCTGTTGTGGAATTTTGATTATTAGTGGTGGCATATGTGTTATAGTGCTAAGAATCGTGATGAAGATGGAAATTGCCAAGCTTCCTTTGGTGAAGCAGAGAGGAAGTTATAAAAGAAAGATTGGGAGATGTGATACTAGAGTAGAGTTCGAGTAGAGATAAATATGAAATTGACCTCTAAAATTTGACGTTTTTATCAAATTCGCCTTTAAATTTCAAATGGCATCAAATTGACCTCTCACTTTTACGGTTGTAACTCAAGTTGACCCTTTTGTGGGTATATCCGTAAAAAAATTGTTAATCTTGTCGTTAATAGTCCACGCTGGACTCTAATAAAATAACGTCGTGATCTGTTCGCGCCAGCACATCAAAATGGCGTCGTTTGAGTGTGAAGGAAGTTAACATATATCTTTCAATGTGTTGCATGAGATAGATTTTAACTTTTTTCACCCTCAAATAACGTTATTTTGATATTGTGCTGGCGCGAACACATCACGACGTTGTTTTATTAGAGTCTAGCGTCGACAATTAACGGCCACATCAGTGTTTTTCTAACAGAAATCCATAAAAAAAAACCAACGTAAGTCACGACCATAGAAGTGGTGGCCAATTTGATCATAACCCCAAAATTTAGGGGCCAATATGATATTCAACTCCTAGAGTATAAGAACCTAGGATAAGATGAAGAAGAGATTGTAAACATATTGAGCATTTTCTATTTAGAATTTAATTCCATGCACTATCAGTGTAAATGAGTTTTACACATACATTCAAATAGGTGTTATCACATCATCAAAAGTAATTAATTTTCAAACCCACTACTTCTAAAGTCATATAAATGTATGAATTTGATTGAATGACTGTGTGAAACTCTTTACATTGTCAGTGCCAAAGTTGGCTAATAAAACATAGTTGTTGAATATTTTGGAAACTTGGCTATAGTGAATATTCTCTTTACCATACCTAGATGGGCGAGATGGGTACCAAACCACTTTGTCGTGCCCTTAACTACATGCTCCACATATATCTGAACAACATTTTTGTTTAATTCTATATATACCCGATAAGTCCCTATATTTTCAACCAGGTTGTGAAATAGGTCACCATAGTTTAAGCGTTTGCAATCGAGTCCATGCTAACTAGGTTTGGTTATACTAACTCTATTTGTGGGTACCCAACTTCCAAATCAACCGGGTTGGGTTTCAGCCTGATATGTTGTGGATTGGATTCAACAGGTTTTGTTGATAAGCGGGTAGGGTTTGGGTTAAGGTGAACCCTACATGACCAATCTGCACCCTCTATCATATATCATATATAAATAATATAAATAAATATTTATCTATTACGAGCAATGTTTGTGTGTGATATTGAATTTTATACTCTTATGAAGTTTGTTTCTTAATGCTTTTTGTATTGAATTTTATAACTATTTTATGTTTGAGGATGCTTATGATTATGTTAAAGGTTAAATTTGGGATGTTAGTTGGAATAAAGTTTAGAAAAATATGTTGTTGATCGAGTAGGGTTGGATTGGATAGATAGATTGCAGGTAAGGTTTGAGTCCTGTGTTTCTTCACTCATGTAGAGTAGTAGGTTTATAAGCATGTGGGTAGGGTTTGGGTGGTGATCAATCCCTAGCCAATACTATCCATTGCAAGTTGTCGCTAACGTTAGCCGTTCAATTTATACTTAGTTTAGTCCATGCATTTTGTACAAAATTTTTAAATTAGTTCCTAGTATTGAAAACGCTATTTCAATTAGGTCCTTGCAATTTTACCAAGTTGAGAGATAATGGTTTGCTAGGAATTGATTATAAACTTTTTTAAATGATATGAACCTTTAAGAAAATGGGTGAAATCATAAAGATCTTAGGAGTAATTAAATCTATTTTTTCCCTCGCATATAATTTTACCTAAGTGACTAGTGAACTTACACAAAAGGGAAAATTGGGGAAAACTTCACATCACAAATTGAGATATAAGTATTTTGATTGCATTATCCACAACAGTGGAGCGATTGCGAGAGCAGTGAACCATAGGATTCTAGCTGGGGTGGTCAAAATGAAAGAATCATTCAAGTTTTATTTGATAAAAAAAAAAGTACTACTGAAGCTTAATGGTAAATTTAGCCTAGATCAACAAGGTAAGCTTATTGTTGCAAAGATGAAGATACTTTGATAGATGAGTGGCTAAATTATAATGGATATATGGGAGAAAGTTGGAGTAGCATCAATTGATAGGTTTTCATAAATATATCTGTTCAACATCTAATTGGACATGTCAGATGTCCTATATGCTGTCAGTTAATGTTCTACATTATCAATTGTTAATGAAATCTATTAGTGGAGGGACAGAAGGCAAATGTGATTAATTTGTAGTCTTTAGAAGAGCAATTTGTTTGATAAAATCATTCAGGCATGAATTTGGAAAATGACCCGTATTTGAGGGATTAATTTGACCATTTACACTCTTTTCATTTAATAATTCTTATGCTCTTTCCTTTTGCTTTACTTATTTAATTTTCTTTTTTTTTTCACTTGGTGACAGGATCGGAGAAAGTGGTTTAAGGAAATTGTAAGTTCCTTTTTCACTTTGTTCTTTATTCAAGATTTTTTTTTTTTTGGTGTCTTCAAGATAATTGAATTTGTTTATACAATTGATGTTCCTGTTTTTTTTTTCAAAAGTTTGAGGATGCTTTTCATTGATAAAGTAAAAATAAAGGTGATGAATGATAATTTTTTCAGCCTTGGGAAGAAAGAATGAAAACTGCTCATGAACGAGGAACACTTTTGCTACTTGAAAATTTGGATCCATCTTTAACATCAGAACAGGTACAGGTAATAATCATTCCAACTTTCTATATTATTTTAAGGTAAAATTTGATTTGGATGAATGGTAATTTAATTCAGTTTATGCAATTTAATTATGCATTTTGGGGTTTCTATTGGATGTTCTTCTGTGTCGTGTAGAATTGTTAGTTAATATATGCTTTTCTTGTCTTTATAAGATGCCGTGTCATCTAATTTTTTCAACCAGTTATTTAATGTTCTTTCAACCCCTGATTTTGATATTTTTGTTCTAAAACACAGGATATCATTTGGCAAGGCTTTAAAGAAAGTTGCACTGCACGTATGATCCAGAAAACAGCATGTGCTAGCCCTCATTCTGGTTAGTACTATTCCTCAATCATCCTTTTTCCATAAGCTGGATAAACATGTGAACACATTAGTCTCTTTTAGGAATTGTAAATTCATGTATTTCAGATTTTTTTGTTTTTCCTTCCATTATCAAGTGAAAGAATACCCCCAACCCCCAAATATGATCTATATGAAATTAACAGTGAAATGATACTTTATTTATGATGCAGGTCAAGCTTTTGTTATATTTAAAAGAAAGGAAACAGCAGATATGGTTCTTAAAAAATTACAAGAAGATTGTTTATTAATGTCAAATGGCTGGTATGTTCAAAGCCCAATCTGGATGAAAATTTCCTTTTCCTTTTCTCCATTATGGATTGATCTATAGCCATAGTCTATAATGATTTTGTGCGCATACATATATGTATTGAGTAGTGTGCTTTATCTACTCACTATACTAGGTTTTGGTTGCTGACTCAAACCATTGGCTCTATATTCTAGAGTTACTAGGGGGATATAGAACCTTTTTTCCGCTCTATTTATTTTGATGGGGTTTCTGAATATTTTTTCTCATCCTCAAATCCAATTCTATCCCCTCAGCCACGCACATTATTGTGTAAAGAGCTATATATGTTAGCTAATCCCTTTAGCTATGAGGTAGTGTTTGTTTAGAGGAACTGGGACTGAGACTCGGTATTGTATTTGGTGCTCAGAGACTAAAAGTAAAATTTTAGTCTCTGCCCCTAAAATAAAAGTGGGGACACTGCGGACTGAAATTTTTAGGGACGAAGACTGAAACTTTGATAACATTTCTTCCAAAATACCCCTTCAACCCCATTCTTCTTCTTCTTTGCCACTCCTCCTCTTCTTCTTCTTTACCGTAATCGCTCTCTCTCTCTCTAACCTACAGCCCCACCTTTAATGGTGTGGCGTTGATGGCGGCGGGCTTGATTGAAGGTGGTGGTGATGGTGCGAGATTTAAGAGGAGGAGGTGGGTTTGGTGGTAATTGCTGATGGGGCTATCGTCGTCGCTGCTGTGGGTCACGCTGCTGGGTTCTAGTCGTCATGCCGTTGCTTCTGTGCTGCAGTGCGTCTCGCCGTCTCTCCACTTCTGAGGCTTGGAAACTCTTGAGCTTTCTGTTGGTTTAATTTTTTTTCTGGTAATTTGATGATCTTTACCAAATCTGTTGGTTTAATATTTTTGTATGGCTTTTGTCTTTTAATTGATTTGGGTTAATTGATGATGATGATGATGATGATCATTATGTACTTTAAGATGATATTCTTTTGAGGGATTATGGGAATTGAGAATTGGAGGATTGCTTTAAAGGTTATGTGAGAACATGGTTTTTGTAGGGGCCGGGTTTGGAGGAAGGGGATGATGAGGTTTGGGTTAGGGTTAATGAGGGTATTTTAGTCATTTTTGTTATTTCAGTCTTTATATTTATCTTAAACCAAATAAGATATTGAGACATAACTCAGTCCTATACACCTTATACCAAACACAATATACAAACTTAATTTAGTCTCTGTCTCTCAATCTCAGTGTCCCTTCCAAACGCAGCCTAAAAAGGCTGCAAAAGCGAAGAATGATAAACAAGTAACTTTATGGAGATCTAGGAGCTAGAATCTCATAATTATAAAATATTGTTGGCTCAAATGTTTTATATTTTGCTTGATTTGTAAGCTATTTTTTTAATCTTCTACCTGACGTTTTGATTTTGTTGCTTGGCAGCCCACTTGTTGGAAGCATTGGACGTCCTTACTTTCCAGGAAAGAAGTCGGTATTTTATGGTCATTATGTTCTAGATCAAATGCGAATGCTGCAACGTGAGATGGTGAAGTATCCATCTTCCTTGTGAATTTTGGCAGCTAAATTTTGGTTCTTTTTCATTGATTAGGCTTTCGGATTTTCTTATGCAGAAAGAGGCTGTATCTACTTCACATTGCGCACAGCCCAACAATATTGAATATGATATGGCTATGGAATGGTGCTTACTACAAGATAGAGCAGACAAAGCATGGTCAAGATTATATCGGGTACATACATTCAAGTTAATGTGCCTGAAATCTTCATTTATGCCTTTTGTATTTTATGTTGATTGCTTATTGTCATGTTTTTATCTTCAGCGTCAACGTGAGGAATTGAGGAAGCTGAAAGCCAAGCTGAAAACTAAAATCTAAATGTCCTGGAATATCTTTTGTTCTTTTGTTGGTAAGTTCTCCTGTCTTAAAATGTATTGTTCTTTGTATCTTATCCAGGTTGAATGCTTTTTTTTTTAACTAGGATTCACTGTTCTAATACTTTCTATCTCAGTTTGCGCTGTATAGTTACGAGGATGAAAGCATTTCATGCAGCAACAGAATTATTTTGTTAGATCTTAAATTCTGGTCTCAAGATCTCATGGAATCAATCATTTTCTGCATCTGTAAGTTTTCATTTGCTATTGATCTGAGTATTAAACTATTAATCTTTTCTCATTGTATCACTTTCATGTTTGTTTTCTCCTTTCAGTTTGTGATAAGTTAAGTAGTTGGTTAGTTTAGTATGTTACTAGTACTTAACCCGTGCATTATATTATATTATAATTTAAATTTAATTAGATATAATGATTTGCAAGACATAATTTATAAAATTTAGTATGATATTATAGTTAAAATTATCTACTCAATATAATAAACATAAACATATTATCATGAATCTCGTAAAACCATTTCATAGAAGTTCATTGATATCCTCTTTTTTTTAAAGCAAATTGACTTCGATTCTTGAATAATCAATATCACTTCTCTTTCTATTGTGACAAAAGATTCCTTTTTTTTTGTGGAAAGGGTCTGTATCAATAATTATTATTTTACGAATGGATAATTCCTCAATATCTTGTTCATTCGGAACAAAATATTTTCTTTGTGCGGCGATAAAACAAAAAAAGCATGCTTTCTTGGAGAGATACTATTCCACCAAGCGAGTCATAGGTATCTAACAATTTTTCGCAAAGTGGTGGCGAAGGGTATAACTTGTACAAATCGTTCAATTTTCCAATTTGATTCGATCCATTCGTTCGTAGAGCTATTTACTCGATCGCAAACATTTTGGGAACACCTCTAACAGAGTGACAAATAGTCAATTTTGAAAAAACCTCTTTCAGATATGAATATACCTGATTCAGAAGGGAAGAACTTGCATCAATATCTCAATTTGAATTCAAACGTGGGTTTGATTCACACTCCTAGAATATGGCGCCATTGGGGCTTTCTATTTGATTGTATCGAAAGGCCCAATGAATTGGGATTTCCCTATTGAGCTAGGTCATTTCAGAGCAAGTGGATCATTTATGAGGAAGAGGATGAACTTCAAGAGAATGATTCGGAGTTCTTACAGGGTGGAACCATGCAGTACCAGACATGAGATAGATCTTCCAAAGAACAAGGCTTTTTTCAAATATGCCAATTCATTTGGGACCCTACGGATACACTCTTTTCCTATTGAAAGATCAGCCCTTTGTGTATGTCTCTGTGTTTTCGCATCGAGAATTTTTTGCTGGTGAAGAGATGTCAAAGAGGCTTCTTACTTCCCAAACAGATTCTTCTACATCTATATATAAACGCTGGTTTATCAAGAATACGCAAGAAAAGCATTTCGAATTGTTGATTCATCGCCAGAGATGACTTAGAACCAATAGTTCGTTATCTAATGGATTTTTCCGTTTTAATACTCTATCTCAGAGTTATCAATATTTATCAAATATGTTCCTATCTAATGGAGCGCTATTGGATCAAATGACAAAGACATTGTTAAGAAAAAGATGGCTTTTCTCAGATGAAATGGTTGTTGCTATCTGCTCCAATAACGAATCATTGGTTTAACTGAATAACTAAATCAAATAGATAGATCTTTCTTTCTCTTTGTCTCAAGTCGATAGCTCTTCTCAATTGAAAGATACCCTATATTGATAATACACATTCCAGTTGACCGAGCCTAATTCTAATTGTTTTGTTCTGAAGCAAAGATATTCACGGGGCGGTTTGTTCTATTCAGATATTCACGACCAAGAAGTACTGAATTCTCTTTTTTTTCGGATAGCCCTGAAAGGAGAAGGAATGTTGGAATGCTAACATGTGTCTATTATGGAATTCACCCGACCCGAGAGTACCCATTTGGGGAATGTCCGATGCAAAAGTAATTGAATGGGTAAGCCGCCAATCCCTAAAACGGACTAGGAAACGTACTTTATCGGATTACGGGTGGGCATTTTACCAAAGATTTCTATTGTATCTATTCACCCCGTGTGCTTCCTCTTGAAGCATATGGGGGTTGGGGGGGGGGGTGTTAAACGATTTCAAAACGGATTCCCCATTCACTAGATAGAGAAGATCACCAAGATTTCGTGATGCGCTGCCGAACTTATTCCAATTCAATAAGAGATCTCAATATTATGCATTAAAGAGGACTTGAACCTCCACGCTCTTTAGCACGAGATTTTGAGTCTCGCGTGTCTACCATTTCACCACCAAAACATCTTGAAAGTGAATCGTATTCCATGAATATGATATCTAGCTAGTGTTATGTATGGAATATATGACTAAGGTGGAGTGTTAGAGTATTTTTATTTATCGGTCATGTCATATAGGCCCGAGTCGGACATCCAATTGGTTCGATTTGAATTATCCGTAGGATATCTTATATATATTCTATCAAAAGGATGGACAATGAAACCTATTTCTCGATTCAATAGAAGCTCAAAGAGGTGAATAAGGTCCAAAATAATGATAGATATGTAAAAAGTAGGTCTGATTACGCATATTCCTAATCCTAAATGGAATGGAACGACGCAGGGATCTATTATATGTAAACGTATCTCTTTAGATACGCTCGAATAACCCCTTTCTCATAATGAGATTGTATATTACCTTATTCCGGTATGAAATGAACTTAGAATCATGGAATCGACTCGATTATCAGATTCTAGGTTCTAAGTTCATAACCCTAGCCCATTCCTATTTTGGGCAGAACAGATCTACTAATTCTTTGATTCCAGTTAGTAAGATAAGAGGCGTCGGATCTTGAACTAAGAAATAGATTCTAAAAGCTAAAAAAAGGGTATTCTGAGTAATTTCAATAATCGGGTTCATTGATATTCCTGGTATAATAGATGCTATCACACACATACAATCATACTCAATTCGATGGAATTGTTTGATCTTAAAGGGGATCCTCTATAATTTCGCATCTGAGGAGTTATTTCTTAGTTTCGTTCTGTCATAAATAACTTGATTATTTTTACATAATAGTAGATAGAAACAACGCTAGTAAGGAGTCTTACTGAAACCAAGAAATGTAGCTCTACATGTCATCCGCACCAAAATAAATGAAGTTTCCCGAAAAAAATCTGCGAGTGGAGGAAGACCTCCTAAGGATAAGAGACATACGATCCTAATTTCGAAATATATGATATCTCTCTTAACCTGCTCACTCTTCTCTAATCCCTCTTGCTATCCTTCTCTTTCCCTCTACCTCGCTCTATTTTTCTCCCTCTCTCCATCTCTCTCTTTCTCTTTCTTCCTCGCTCTATCTTCCTTTCCCTCTCTCTCACTCTTTCCGACTCTCTCTCTCTCCCCTTACTCTTTCCTCCTCTTTATCTCTCTTTTTTTCTCTCCATCTCCCTTTTGTCCTCTTCTCTCTCTCTCTAACCTTTTCTTTCTCTCCCTATCTCTCTTACTCTGTTTTTTTTCATTTTCCCTTCCCTCTCTTATTTTCTCCCCCCACACTCTCTTTCTCTCTCCCTCTTTCTCTCTCCCTTTCTCTCCCCCTTTCTCACCCTCGCTCCCTCTCCCTCACTCCCTTCCTCTCTCCCCCCTTTTTTCTTTCTTTCTTTCTTTTTCTCTTTCATCTTCTTTATGCCCCTCTGTCACTCTTTCTCACCCTTTTTCACTCTCACTCTCCCTATCCCTCTCCTATCTCTCTCTCCCTTGTTCTCTCTCTTTTCCTTTATCTTCCCTCTCTCCCTTGCCTCCTATCCCCCACTTTCTTCCTTGCTCCCTCTCTCTTTTTTTCTCTCTCCCTATCCCTCGTTCTCTTTCTCTCCCTTTCTCCTTCTCTTTCTCCCTTATTTATCTCTCTTTTTCTTTATCTCCCCTTCTCTCTCCCTTTTCCCCTATATCTCTCATCTCTTCTCTCTCTCTCCGTCATTCCCTCTCCTCCACTTTCTCCCTTGCTCCCTCCCTCCTTCTCTCTCCCGCTTTCTTTTTTCTCCCTTTTCCCCTTACTCTAGTTACTATTAACGAACTCTTTAAAATAATAATGATAAAAAAATAAAAAATTCCAGTTAGGAAGTTATAGATAAAGACAAAGATATCAATTAAATTTTAAATTAAATTAATTTTGTCAATTAAAAATAATTGAATTTTTTTTTTCTAATAATGACACATTTAGCCCCATAAATTCACTATCTAGCCGCCACGTTAGCAATTAAGCTTCCTAATTGTATACTATTAAGATGTCTCTCAAAGTTTTATATGTTACTCTTGGTGATATATATCCTATTGGTTCTTTTATCATTCTTTCATCATAATAGTTGGATAGATGGGTTTCTTGCTCAGCAATGCACTTTTATGCAACTTGCCAATTTACAGAATCAGATTATGATAAGGTTTGAGTTTGGTACTCTTACATGTAGAAATATGTTGTCAAATTATGTGTGGGGGTTCAATTTTATCCTCTAATATGTCAATATGTTTCAATTATACCATATGTTAGCAAAGGATTGCCACGTGCCAATGACACATCGGCATTTCTATTAAAAGTGTTAACTAAGTTGAAGCAAATTAAATGTTAAAAGGTTTTCTTGAAAATGTTTGAAATAAAAATGATACTTTACCCTAAGCTCGCAGGTTTCGGTTTTTGAAGCTTGATCCTTCTAACTTTCTCTCTATTTGTTTCTTTTGGGTGCAGAAATGGTTGGTCGACTGTTTCGTTGAGGCAGTGGCATTCAGTTCAGCAGTTGTGAATATTATTTTCTTGGAGTTTGGCTCGGGAATCAAGTCGATAAAACACTTGTACTACCAGCTACTGCGACTCCAAGCAAGCTGTTGAGCGATTTTTTGTGAGTTTTGATAGTCTAAAGTAAGGAAGTTTAAGTTTATTAAGTGATCAAGCGAGGGGTTTAGTTCAGTTACAATCTCTTCACCAAATGATTCCCGTTATAAATTTGTTAAATAGCTAGGGTTTAGTTCAGATACAATCTCTCAATTTCCCTGTGTTGTCACTTCTCATCAGTGTAAATATGGAACTTACATTTGAAGATACAAACTTTGGCATTTTGCCAGTTAATTCAGTTGTCCCACGGCTCAACCACAACTGAATTATCATCATTTTTTTTTTCTCTCTCTCTCTAATTCTTTAAAAAAAAATTATGTTTATTTTTACGGTTTAGTTTGACGCAAAAATATTTTGGGAACAAATGCTTGAAAAATAATTGATTTTCAAGCAATTTAGTACGATATTATATTGTTTATGAATACTAAATGTATATAATATAATATAATATTTCAAAAATTTTTCATGTATGTTAAAATTTAGTTATTATGCATTTTTGTATGTTTAAATATATTGATATATTGATTTACAAAATTTTCTAATTAAATAATCAATTATTAAAATAATAGTACCTGCAATAGATTAATAAATAAATTTGTTTATTGTAATATTGTAAATTATTTTATAAGATGTCAAATGTATTTTTATATGTAATGATTGATTGGTAGTAATCTTTTGTATACATGTAAAATAATTGATAATATTTATAAACGTTTTAGTATCTTTAGAAAAATTACTTGTTTTGTAGAATATTTAAAAGGATCTGTTAAAAAGTAAGTATTTATCTTTCAATTTAATTTAAAGTACAATAATTCTAGGCAATCAAGTAATTTTACCAATTAAGTTTAACCAAATTTTTTTTTCACGCATTTTTTTTCTTTACGTCGCGCACTGGTTATTCCTTCTTTATCTCATCATTCTTCTTCTTTTTCCATTTACTTCTCTGTTTCTTCTATAGCTTCTTCTGATGATAATGTCGACGACTAACTATTTTTCCACGCGTTTTTTTCTTTACGTCGTGCATCGGTTATTCCTTCTTTATCTCATCATTCTTCTTCTTTTTCCTTCTCATTCTCTGTTTCTTCTATACCTTCTTCTGACGACAGCTAATGAGGAAGAGGAAGAGGAAGAGGAAGAGAAGAAGGAGAAGAAGAAGAAGAAGAAGAATAGTGGTAGCAGCAACGATGGCGGCAATGGTGACGACGACGACGCAGTAGTAGGAAGGGAGGAGTTGCAGAGAAATTGGGATTGAAAAGCGCACATATTTAAAAAATCTTGGGAGAGTGGGGTTTCTGCTTGCATTACACGCGCTAAGTGAGAGTTGGCAAAAAAAGATTTGGTTGAGACTTAATTGACTAAATAGGTATATGTATAACATTATTGTTTAAAGTAATTATTCAAATAAAAAAAAAAAAGGTAATTGTTCAAATGAAGTAAATGTTTTTTTTTTTTTTACAATTCTACAGTAAAGAGGCCATAACATATATACAATGAAGAGTATGTTTTATTTTAAAAATAAAATAAAATATTTTACATGACAACAATTCAACCACTTATTATTAAAAAATTTTATTTTTTTTAATATTTTTCCTCTTCACCATAATATCTACCACGTCATTTTTTTAAATTTAATAAAGGAATTTATTAAGGTCCGTCGTGGGGTATTAAATTGTTAAGGTACCAATTTAACCGTGTCTACTGTCTTCCCTGCATGGTTTGTCCCTTTGTGGGTATCGGTTTTCCTTTGACAAGTTATTATGGCAATCTTTGTTATTATTTTCCCTCCTTAAATCTTTATTATTATTTTTTAATGGATTAAGAAGTGCTGTATTTTTATTAATTAAATAAATTTTATTTATTTATTATATATCAGTTTTAGATTTAAGGCTTGGAATTTAGAATTTAAGGTGTTTTAGGCATAGTTGTAAGAACCGGACCGGCCGATCAGACTGGTTTAATCGAGAACCGGACCTCTAACCGATCTGAGCAAGCTAAAGGATCGAAAATGCATACGAACCGGCATGACTCGGATTCGACCGACCGATTTAGTGGATAATCGGTCGGTTTAGTGAATAACCGGTCCGAGTCAAAAGTTAAAATAAAAAAACAAAAACTAATGTAAATGTTAGCCTTCCCCCTTCGTCCCTGACTTCCTTCCCTTCCAAATTTCCAATTCCATTCCCCAATTTCCCTACCTCATACTCATCAATCACCAACTCATCACATAAGGCTTCGCCCCTGCTGGCTTCTCACTTCTGACCCGTCAGCTCCGCCGCACCTTGCTTCCTTTCTCTTCCCTATCACCATGTGAGACACCGCGTCGTTCGTTGCTGCCGCAAAGCCGTGCTTTCGTGTCGTCTATTCCACCTGTGAGTGGTGTTCTTCCTTGTGAGTTGTGATGTGCTGTGATTGCTTTCCTTATTGTTTGCAATTATTAAGACACATGACAACTTCCATTCACTCTCCTTGCTGATTGGGGTTGGGAACAATAGGGTGGCTTAGGTAAGTGGCTAGTGTTTGAGAGCGTTCTTTTTTCTTTTTTTAGTGAGTGTGTTCCTGTGTATTGTATTGTTAGGGTTAGAATTGGGAAAGAATTGAGTTTTGGAAAAGGGGTTTCCTTGGGTGAATTAATAGGTTGTTCTTTTGATCAACTTGGTCAAAAAAAAATGACACTGTTAAAGTTTTTTTTATATATTGAAGATGTATTTTAACTTTCAAGGTTTAGCTTACCAAAAAAAAAAAAGACTTTCAAGTTTTAATGTTATGTTTTTAATTTATATTTTTATATACTTAAGACCGGTTCTGCGGTTCAATCCGTGACTCCACGGTTGAATCTTTAACTCCGTAACTCCGTAAGCTGACTGATTCGATAACCGGTTCGATTCTTACAACTATAGTTTTATGTTATGTTTCTACTTTTTTTTTATCTTTAATTGTAAACTAATTTTTAAGAGTGCTACTCTCCTTGTTATTATTGGAATGCATTGGTATTCACCTATTTGTATAGTAAACTATAAAAATCCAAGAATAAATATAATTAAAAGAGTTTCCTGAAAATAAATACAATTTATGAGTGAAAAAAAAGAAGAAGAAAGGAAGTCCTAAGGTGAGGCAGCCTCAAAATTTCAGTTACAAAGTGAACATTCTCATGTAAAAAAGAAATAAAATAAAATAAATTCTTCTTTTATATTTGTCAAAGATAGGGTGAATATATATGTAAAAAAAAAAGATAGAGTATTCACTATTCACTATTCACATGGTAGGAGTCTAGTAGACAATTCCTACAATCGGTCAAAACTCAAAAGAGAACTTGGTATAAAAAAAAATTGCGTACTATGGTGAAAAGGACAATGATAAAGAGATGAAAATTTTATTTGATGAATGATTGGATTTCAATTATGTAAAATATTTTTTATTTTTTTTATTAATTTTTAAACAAAAATAGTACAACTCTTCACCCTATGCATGGTAACACTTCTTCATTATATTATTGTCCTAAAAAAAATCTTTTAACTTTTGTTTTTTTTTTAATTTATTTATCATTTTCCCCATTATTTTACTGCTTTTATCTGGATGGCATAATTGATTTGCTGAATGAGGACGAGGATGTAATGGGTACAGTCAACAGTGATGTTGCCCATCAGGTTGCAATATAAACACCCAACTTTGTCTTTTTCTTAAAGGTGGGGTTCATGTAATAATTTCAGTTTAATTCTATCTAATTTATTACCTATTCTCTATTCAACAAGATTAACTTTTTTAACTATTACTCTACTAATCTAAAAGGGAAAAAGTATCGAGAGTAAGTATTAGGAATTAATTAAGGAACCAATTAGAAAATGTGGATTGGTTGTGTTTTTGTGTTTTCGAGAATTTCTAATTTTATGAGTTTGTTTGTTCCTTATAAACTGTAAAATGTGAACTTTGTAGCATAGTTATTTTAGGAGTAAATTTAAAAAGTCATAAAAAAAGTAGATTTAAAAAAAATTTATATATGACATGATTTCTTAGGTGACTACTAGGTGTGGTACCTTATATAATTGTAAGATAAACTTAATTTTGATATATTAATAAAAATATTAATAATGTAAAATTTTTTATATAATTATTTAATTAAATTTATGTGTTAAATAAATTATTAATCAGTAATTGTATAAATTAATTAATTATGTTTATATATTAATATATGATTAATTATTTGTCCAAAACTTTTTTATAGTATATAAAAGTTAAATTCTTATATGATATCAATATTCTTATTGCGTGTGAATAAAAACTTATTGCTCTCTTCTCCTGGTAATAAAAGTTAATTATTTAAAATATATATTACTATCAGACAAGAGTTTTAATTAAACAACGTATTGTCTTAATTTTGAAATACCACAGTAAAATAAATAAATATAAAATATAAATGCAAGGAAAACATTGAATCATTTTTGTTTCCAAAGACTCCAAAGAGTTTTGTAACCCCCTAATAAGTAATAACACTATCAATATAATTCAATATGCATAAATCCTTCATAATTCTAACTTAACTCCCTAATAACACCGTCAATATAATTCAATATGCATAAATCCTTCATAATTCTCACTTAACATTTTTTACCATATGTCTCTCGTATATTAGTTTTATGGAGATAATTATTCTCTTATTTTTCTCAAACTAGATAATTTACTCCTTCATCCTCTTCATATATTATTATAAGAAAATATTTGTAAGACAACAAAAATCTGTTCAAAATAACTCAAATTTTTTAGTTGATATTTATTAATTATTATTGAAATAAATGAATAATTTTAAATATTATAAATATTTAATTGGATGTTATATTAAAAAAAATTAATTTATGTGTATCACTGTACATCTTTATATATTCTTTGTCTTTTTTATTTTGATTTATGTGGTGAGATGCATTATTTATGTGCTATAAATATTTGTTTTTATGCTATCATATGTTATATTCATGTATTTTGTGAATAAAATATACGAAGATGTATAATAATACATATAGTATCACCGATAATAAAATCTTGGATGTTAAGTTAATTATTAAATAGCATTATTCATTATTAAGTGGTACTTTCAACACATATAATAATGACACTTTTAATAAAAAGATTTTCTGTTTAATTTTAGTGGGATCTAAACATTTTATACATTTGTCCAATTATATCTTTTTTAATAATTATTTGCATAGTTAATATAAAAAATAGAGTAAACTAATAAAAGTGCACACTAAAGATTTTAGGATGAACAACAAATACACACAAATGATTCGAAATAACAAAATATATCTCAAAGATAATTAACTAAGAAAATAAGCGATATTTTTGTCCGTCGTTAATTAAAAGTAGTTAAGTAAATGAACTAAATTACACACGATATATCACTTTTATCTATTATTATTTATTTTTTATATGTGCTTTTATCAATTTGAATTTTTTATATGTGTATTTTTATCCACTTTAAAAAATTTTATGTGCACTTTTATCCATTTATTTTTAAAAAATATTTACTTAAAAATTATAATTATATAATTGAATACACATATAATTTACTTTTTCATTTAATTAAAATTAAAAGTTAAATTTATACATCTTATAATAAAAGTTTGAATAAAATATATTTTATTATACACTTTAAGTGTAATTTAAGATTATTCCAATATTTATTAAAATTTAGAAATAATATGATAAATAAATTACTTAGAACATAGTACATGCAATAATAAATTTAAAAAATAATTTATCCTTTAATTTCTAGAATACACTAAAGTATTAAAAAGTTTCCTCTTCCATTCTATTTCTATTTTTTCTTGCATTGTTCTTTTAACCAAACAAAGGGTTAGTGTTTAGTTACAATGTCACAAAACTACATCAAAATAGTACACCTATCTTTTTCTTTTTCTTTTTCTAAATAAAAAATGTCCATGATTCTAACCCAAAGTGAATAAATATTAAATAGATAGACTTCTTGCAATACTACCAAAACTTTAAAAGTTAGTAAATAATTTTATAACAGTGAAAAGTTAGTGTAGCAGAACATTAGAACATTACAACATAGTAAATAATTTTTTTCCGAAATAAGCTTATTTTGTTCGCTCAATTCTAATCAAATCATTTATTATATATAAATAAAAATTATTTTAATATTAAATAAAAACTTATTTTTTTATTATTTAATATCGAAATATTTTTTTATTTAGGAGTGTTCATAAAATCGGGTGAAGCCGGGTCTCGCATAACCCAGACCCGGCCCAAAATATACCCCAGATCTATTTTCGAGACCCTAACCCGACCCTAAACCAGATAAAATCTCTTTGATTTTGGGCCGGGTGAAGCCCGGGTGAAAACCGGGTCTTCTCCAAATAAATTTCAAATTTTTTTTAATAATCAATCACATGCTAATAGCATGAATGTTTAAGTCTTATGCAATAAAACATAATATAGCCTTTACATAATAAAACATAATATTAAAGTATAATTTTAATTCTCAAGTGTAGTCTAAATTCTTAAATAAATATATTTTTTAAATAATATAATTGGCCAAATTAGTTTGGAAAATGACTTAAGTGAGTCTTAAAAAAAAAATTGTTCAAATAAATAAGATTTATATAATTACATAATTATATTTTATTGTTTATTAATTTATTTCATATCCATACTAGTATATTATTATCTAAAAAATTTGGTTTTATATATATGACCGGGCCACCAGGCCGGGACCGGGTGACCCAAGCCTAAGCCCAGCCCCGGTTTCATATTTTTATCGGGTTGATTTTATTGGCTTCGACCCGAACTCGGGCCACATTGAAGCCGGGCAAAAAATGACCCAAATTTCATCGGGCCCGGGTCGAGACTTGAGTCGATCCGGACCATAAACACCCCTATTTCTATTTAATATATAAATAAATGATTTGATTGAACAAAATAACTATATTAGATTAATAAAATGGTTAAGTTACTTGTTTGTTATAATTATAAACTTCAATAATTAAATTCAAACTTTTGTATGCAACATCTAATATTTAATAAAAAAATTTCTATATCCACTAAAAAGGTTTTATGTAATCAATTATTTGACATTAAACTAAAGGATGTAAAAAAAAATAAATTCATTTAATTTATTTATTATGAACACAAAAAATAAAAGGAAAAATATAGATAACCAACATTTTTCTAACCAATAAAAAATATAATATCCGTAACTATTGTTCATAGAACGTTCACAATAAAAAAAATTAAACATTCAAAATCTAAAACAACCAATAATCAACAAGAAAATAGAACATTCGAAACCTATAAACAGAATATTTAAAACCTAAATAATAAAACATTTAATATAAATTATTAATTAATATTAGCTGAATTTTTATTGGGTAGACGTATTTAAAACTAAAAAGAATTGGTTGGTTGTCAATCTGTATCAATGGACAAGTATAAAGAAAGGCCTCTTTTCTCCTCAAAATTCTTATTATTCCTTAACCAAGTTGATTATGATTTGTAGTCAATTCGGTGAGCCTCAAAACAAAATAGTAATATGACCGTTAATTTAAAAATTCCACCGATAAAGACACCTCGTAACCAAAGCCTGTCACCAAAAAATAAAAAAGAATCTCTGCCACTGCCACCATTTCCCCATTCTCTCAATCACTCTCTCCTTTGCACTTAAAACGAAGAACTCTCTCCCATTACGACGCCGTTTTGGAAACCCAAAACAAAAAACCCTTCCAATCTTCATGAGCTAGCTATACTACACTCTCTTACTCTTCTTTTGCTTCTTCTTCTTCACGAAGCTTCGATCGGAACCCCATTTGTGTGTTTTATGCAATGGGTTGCGCGCAATCCAAGATTGATAATGAGGAATCGGTGGCAAGGTGTAAAGACCGAAAAGCCCTTATGAAAGAAGCTGTCGCCGCCCGAAACGCTTTCGCCGCCGGTCACTCTGGCTACGCCGTCGCACTCAAGCACACCGGCGCCGCCCTCAGCGACTACGCTCACGGCGAGACTAACCTCGCCGAACACCTTGATAACAATAATAACAACCACCACCACCATCACCCTCCGCCGCCTCCTCCGCCGCTTTCAGCGACGGAAAATCCGCAACCGCCACCTCCTCCGCCCATAGACGACACCTTTCCGCTGCCGCCTCCTCCGTTGCCGAGCTTCTCACCTTCTCCGGTACCTCTGAAGCGCGCCGTCACAATGCCCGCCGCCATCGCCACGCAGAACCGCCGTAACGGCGCCGCCGGATTGGACACCACCAGCACCATTGCCGAAGAAGACGAAGAAGAAGAAGAGCAGCAAAATGTGTCGAAGAAAAATGGCGGATCCGGTGACGCGCTGGCCCCGTCTCCGCCGAGGACGCCGGAGCTGAAGGCGGTGCCGCCGATGCCGGAGACAAAAGGCATGGCTTGGGACTATTTTTTCATGGTAGATAACATGCCTGGCCCTTCTTTGGGTGGTGCTGAAGATGATGATGACGTCATCAATGAAGAAGATGAAGAAGAAGAAGAAGAACTTGAAGAAACTGAAAATCTTAATGTGAGAAAGAACAATGGTGTTGTAATGGAGGAAGAGGTTGAACCTAAGACCCCTGAGAATGTTAAACAAAACGGTGGTGTTGTGGATTTGGAGATCTCAGAAGCTAAGCACATTGAGCATTCAAAAACTGCACCTGCTGATTTCAGAAGAGCAATGAAGGTTGTTGCTCCAAGCGTTACCCTTTTGCAGATTTTGACCCTTCTTGATGATCACTTCCTCAAAGCTTCCGAGAGTTCTCAGGAAGTTAACAAGATGCTTGAAGCCACTAGGTTGCATTATCATTCCAATTTTGCTGACAATAGGGGTAACTTCCACTCCTTTCACTTGATTTGATTTGATTTATTGTTATTTAGTCCTTGAAATTTGATTATGTTGGTTAATGGTTATTTTAGTTACCCAAGTTCATATATGCAGATCATTTTATGGATCAGATATTTGTTGTTGTTTTTTATGTTCTAATGTTTATTTAGGGAGGAAATTTGTTTGTAATTGTTTCCATTTTGGAGTTATGCGAGCAAGCTGGCGAGTGTGCGTATTGAAGTGTATTTTTGTTTGTTGTTTGGAAATTGAATGTTTTATGGTGCTGATTTGTTGTGACTTGATGATGATGAGCAGGGCACATTGATCATTCTGCTAGAGTTATGCGTGTGATCACTTGGAATAGGTCGTTTAGAGGCGTGTCGAATGGTGGTGATGGCGCGAAGGATGATTTCGATTCAGAAGAATATGAAACTCATGCCACTATTTTGGATAAGTTGTTAGCATGGGAAAAGAAGCTTTATGAGGAGGTGAAGGTAGATATCATCTTCCATTTTTGACATTTGTTATCTTCACATTAGCATCTTGTGATGGTTTATAAATGCTTATTCCTCATTGAGCTTCGCGGCTTGTCGAACAGCAAGGTGAGCTTATGAAGTTTGAATACCAACGGAAAGTCGCCATCCTAAACAAGCAGAAGAAACGCGGTGCCAGTGCTGAATCATTGGAGAAAACCAAAGCTGCCGTTAGTCATTTGCACACGAGATATATAGTTGACATGCAGTCGATGGATTCAACGGTTTCGGAAGTGAATCATATCCGTGATGCACAGTTGTATCCGAAACTCGTTGCTC
>JASCZI010000037.1:110759-142049 GCA_036250425.1 Stylosanthes scabra
TGCAATCTTGGAACGAATGTTACGAACTATTTACTAGACCTAATCCTAATTATGAACCTAGAACTAATTGATTTCTCTTTAGGATGGCAAACATGTGGGAGAGTATGTGCGCACATCACGACAGCCAGCTGAAAATCGTTATGGACCTCAAATCGGTTGATATTTCCCAAGCTCCGAAGGAAACAAGCAAGCCTCACTATGACCGCAGCGTGCAACTTATGGATGTTGTTCAAGAATGGCATTCTCAATTTGAGAAGCTTGTGACTCACCAGAAACAATACGTGCAAGCTCTTCATAGCTGGCTGAAGTTGAACCTCATCCCTATCGAAAGCAACCTAAAAGAAAAAATCTCATCTCCACCGAAAGCCCAGAATCCGCCGATCCAAACCCTGCTCGTTGCTTGGCATGACTACGTGGACAAGCTCCCCGACGAGCTCGCAAAATCTGCCATTTCCTCCTTCGCTGCCGTGATCAAGACAATCATAAATCAGCAAGAGGAAGAGATGAAGCTAAAGGAGAAATGCGAGGAAACGAGAAAAGAATACTTGCGGAAAAACCAAGCGTTCGAGGAATGGTACCAGAAGTATCTACTCCGACGAGGGTCCGAGGAAGCAGATCACGACAGAGGAGAGGAAGTAAACACAAACAACCCTGTTTCGGAGAGGCAATTCGTCGTCGAGAGCTTGAAGAAGAGACTAGAAGAGGAAATTGAAGCTCACCAAAAACTATGTGTTCAGGTGCGAGAGAAGTCGCTACAGAGTCTCAAAACTCGCCTGCCCGAGATCTTCCGCGCGCTATCGGACTATGCTCATGCCAGCGCCGACGCATACCAGAAACTCAAGGCAGTCACACAGGCACAAGGAGGCACAGCATGACAATGTAAATTCTTTTGTTTTGTTTTGTTTTCTCCTTTTGAGAAGTCTATGTAGTTCTTTTGTGTTCAAACTTGAGGCCTTTGTTATTATCATGACACAAGAGTGTGAAAATGCATATTTATGAATCTTGTGTTAAAATTTTGTCATAGCTCATAGGTTTCTATCTATCTAAACAATGGCCCTTGATGGAAGCTTATTGCTCAAGTATGTATGATATGATTTATTTATTTATTTATTGTTATTCAATTAATTAGCCTAAAATGTGTTTAATATTGTTGACTTTCACCAAATCATGTGTTGACTCATGATCAATATGATGTGTATCCTAATCAAGTGGTCAAAGAAGTCTGTGCTTGCTTCCATCCCCCAACTTTGGTTTTGAAATGTGTAATGAAGTACAAACATTAGTCATAAAAATCAAGTTCTTGTTAATTATCTATGGAAGAACAAATATTCACGTGGTATATTTAAAAACGAGTCATTTTATAGATGATATAATTTTTTTTGCAAATTATTCTTTCAAGTTCCATCTGTTTGAATTCTTTTTATTATTTCAAATATAATTTTCGCATTGACAATTTTAGGATAGTTTTGTTAATTTAGTTTTATAATTAATTTCGGCACTTAATTATTTTTTATAAAAAAATTTCTTCTATTTTGATTTTTGTGTTCACGTACATAATTTTTGTGCCATACGTAATTATTTTTGTACTATCATATGTTATATTCATGTGTTTTATAAAAAAATTTTGTATTAATGTTTATATTTTCTGTATTGTAAATAAGATATATTAGTATACTTAATTTATTTTAAATTAAAATAAAATTTTTTATCACTTTATTTAGTGTGGATATAAATTATACTTAGTATATGTTAAATATATAATTAGATTATATTAGGTCAATAAGTTTTTTTTAAGTTTATTTATTAATTTATGTTTCTAATTTATGTTAGTATTATTTTTAGATTAATAGTTTTGGTTTTCTAGAGAGAGAAGTGAAAATGTGAAAAAAAAAAGAAGAAAAAAAGTTATGATCACGTTTCTCAATTATGACACAAATTTCAAAACTTTGCACCAAGTTCGCCTTACTGTTGGGCGAACATCACGCAAATTCAAAAAAATGTCACCAAGTTCACCTAACTATTAGGTGAACTTGCGTTTTTCACCAAGTTCGTCTTATAGTTGGGCGAACATGTTGCAACTGATAAAAAAAAAAGTTGAATCTTAGAAAATAATGTCTCTTTTATTTTTTTTGAAAATAAAATTTTATTTTATTTTATTATGGAAAATTTTCCATTTTTTTGGTGACTTCAATGTGTGCATTTAATGTAATTTTGGCTGTTATAAACTTAAAAAACAAGTTTTTTAACGACTTTTTTGCGCTTGTACACATTTTTTTTCACTCAATTTTCGTCGGTACAGCCAAAAAAACCCATACAATTCCTGCTTTTGTGTTCCATGATTGCGAAATGACACTAAATATACAAAATTACAAATTGATAATATTTTATATCCTAATTTAGTTTCTCATGGTATACACATCAATCCGGCACAAATCAAAACTTTATTTAAGAGTTTTTTGGTGCCTAAATTATTATATGTTTAAGATGAGATTGCATCGTTATATCTTAATTTAAATTGGTAAATAAATAATTTTTAAAAAGTTCATTTATAAAACTTTTTTAAATAAATAAATTGATAAAGTAATGAATAATATGCTTTCATCACTTCTAAAGTAATTAAGATGGTAAAAATACCAAAAAAAAAATAGTAAGGCTCATAAATAATAAAATTACAAATTCAATTGCTTTTCAATTTCCTAACTTTTTCAGGTTGAAAAATTTTTTCCCCAAAATTCACAATAATGTATTGTATATAGAGAATAAATTCTAAATTGCAAATATTAAATAATATAAATGTACAATTATATTATAGAAAATAGATCAGGTGTTCTATGGTTTACAGTAATCCAATGATCTTAACCGTAATTTTAATTTGTATATATTTTAAAATTATTTTATAATTAAAATCAACGGTTAAGATCATTGGATTACCATATATCCTGGAACACCTGACCTACTTCCTATATTATATATGACAATTAATTTTCCTTATCTAAGAGTTTAACTAACGTATGTCTTTTAGAAAATTAGAACACATGATAAACTTATTATTATTAAAAATTTTTAAATATTTATATTTAATAAATACAAAATAAATATATTTAAAATTTAAATTTTTTGTATTTTTAATAAAAAATTTCTTAATTTGTAAGCCTACCATTACATCTATGCTACTAAAACCGAAGAGTACACGAGGAGTAGCATAATTCATTGAAAAACTATTTTACTCGAGTATCCTTGTTTTAGAAACTTATTCCTTAAATATCATGTTTTTAAACAATTGACGCAGCTATCTTTGTTTAGCCACGGTGGCACCTGATTTTTTTTTACTTGCTGATTCAGAGTCGTCTTTGCGTTTAGCGAAATCTACGTGGAGGCGTGAAAGCGGCTAGCGCCTCCCTATGAGATGACACCATTAGCAAACGCGCATTTAGGATGAAAACGACTTTGCAAAAGGCGTCTCTTTATTGAAAAATGTTAAATTCTTTGTTAAATAAGGACAGTTGTATCAATTGTTTGAAAATAGGGATATTTAAAAAATAAGTTTCCAAATCAATGATATTTGAGGAAAATAGGCCCAGTGAGAATATAGAAAGATTAATTGCAGTATTTATTGTGCATACCTTTCAATTGGAAGGATGGACAGAGAAGTTAGGCGGCTCGCAATTGATGACTAATTCGGCGCTCTTACTTTTCACACTTCTTAAATAAAAAAATAAATAAATCTATTCTTTATATACACCTATCACTAATAATATTTATTATAATATTAGTGAGATGATTATGATAACAACCTCTTAATTAAACAATGAGACTACATTGCTTCAAAAATAGGGTAGTTAGGCATTGGTGTATTAAACAATATCTCTCAAATAACCATATTTGATGCCTATATATAAGGTCTCTATATTATCTCTAAAACTATAAGTCTATATATCCTTTGCTTTGAAAGCTTTATAGGATTGGATTTGATGAGAGAACAAAATCAAATGGATATGATGAGGAAGAATAATTATTCGTTCAGTTCAAGCATTACTACTAATTCAAGAAGAGAGAGCATAAGGTTAGGTAGAAGCTACACAAAACCACACTATAGAAGCTATCAATCACCAAGTTGCTATAATAATAATGATGGTGGCAACTCAAAGACAGTTTGGAAGATTATTTGGAGAAAGCTGAAGAGGGACAAGAAGAAAGTTTATCATTCTCCGGCCACGGCCGATGGTGTTTATGATCCGGAAACTTACTCGATGAACTTCGATCATGGAACGGGGTGGATGGAACCGGACAACCTCCCTCGGTCGTTCTCGGCGAGGTATGCCGATCCTTCTAGGCTCTTGCCACCAATGAAGGATTTGTTGAGTTGAATGTCTTAATAAACTCTAAACTCATTTTTATGTATAAATAATAATACAATGTGTTCTTGTACACTTAGCTTTTTGATTCTATAGTTACATACACTTTGTTACATATGAGATGTTTATTTATATAGCATACTCTCTATGATCCTAAATAACTATTTATTTGAACAAATTACTATTAAAAGAAGAATAGTTATTTAGAATTTGATGAAGTATCTCTTTTTGATTTTTGTACAAAGAAATTATTTGAATGAATGATGGATCATCTATGCTCTTTTTGTTAGTAACAATGTGTTTTTGAGTGATGATCTTAACTTTCATCATTTCATCATCTGTGTTTGTTGCTTAAGAAAATTTAACTATTATTATGCTGTGTTGAGTTTGACTTGATGCTTATTGCATTGGTAATGAAAAGAAAATAGCAACAAACTATAATACAAAATTAAATAAATAGGTGATTGAATTTGTCAAAGTTGCGTGCCTAATTACTTTAGATTTAGAACTACGTAAATGAAGATGTTGATGGAACATACTCTACCTCATACTTTATACTTAATAAATGAAAATTAAAATAAACATGTTAATTCTTTATTTATTTATTTATCATCGGATGGTATGTAATACGCCTCTGTTTAAGTTAATTTCACACTTTAATTAACATGAACTTTCATAATGATATCAAAAGTTCACAATGATAAAAATAATTTCAAACATATGAAATAATTTGAAATTTTGGCAAAACGATTTTTTATTTTAACAAATGAATTATACATTTTATGCAAATTTTTTCGGCTACATTTGAATATCTATTTAAAAAGTGGACGGAAAAATTCGGAGTGAATTTGATTTTGCAGTTTTTCTTTTGTTTTTTTGCATATTTTATAGAAATTTTATTATTCACAATAAAAAAAATACTTAGTATAAATCACCAAAATTTAAAGAAGAAAAGATATGATTTTCTAATAATGCCTAAAAAAATCACATTGAAATAAAAAATATTTTACTTTTCACCAAAATAGTAAATCTTCAAATCATTCACACTTCCTTAATGTAGGATAACTTTATTATTATTATTATTAAGAGGATCTTATTATTTACCTCTGAGGAGAGGTCCTTCTTTTTATTAGTTTGCAGATGATTCCATAAACATAGAACCAAATTAGAAAAATTAGAATATGCTTCTTTCACATGTATAACCAATAATATATGTGCACATGATGTCTACTTGAATTTAGAAAGGTATATATACCATGTTTCACTTTCACATCACTTTTCTCATTTAATATATAGTTTTATGAATCAAAATTCATATTATAAAATTATCAAATTTAGCTAAGTATGTATATAAATAATTAAGACTAATTCAGATTGCTAGAGTTGCACGCTGTTTGTTTTCTAGAGAAACGCATGGATTATGATTAAATAAACCAAAAGTAATATTTTAGTATACCTGTCATTTTTATTTTTCAAAGGAATCATCATATGGATTAAAATTATTTTTTTATTGGTTTCTTTAGCAGCAATTTGAGAAAACCACTTTTATTATGGGGCTACCTTATGTCACCAAATTAATTTAAATAAATGATTATTTGCATCGTACGAAGAGTTATTCCGATTACACTATACATTTGGAATGAACAACTCTAAGAGGAAGAGTTTAAAATGAATAGAAGGAAGAGATATGTGTAAATTTATTTTAAAATATTATTAAAAATAATATAATATATTCTTTAAAATAAAATTTATCTATTTATATGAGTGAATTTTAATTTTTTCATTATTTTATCATTTTATTATAGTATGTGTTTTAAAAATACTCCTCAAACAGAGAGTAGTTAATAATTGAGATTATATTAAAAATTTTCAGTTTATTGTTTTCTTTGTTTGAGTTGTGACATATATAAGTTAGGGTTCAATATTTTTAATTATTAATTTTAATTATTAAATATTTTATAATTAAAATTAATTTAAAATTATCGACTAAAAATATCGTAAGTAGCACTTGATATATTTCCTTTTAAGTCACAATGACAAACATATCTGCCGAAAGGTTTTCCAACTTTCTTACATGTGGGACTGCATACACGTGATAATGTCATTATATAGCTCCTATTTTTCAAATTAAAGCAATGTAATTATTAATTACTCACTTATAATCTATTCTAAACCTTAAACCTTAGTTACAAAATAGTGAAAATACTATTACACGGTAGTCACAAAAAAAAAAACTAATCCACAATCTATATAAAGTTCATGAAATCGAATTTGCAATGGTCCGAAAAATATTCACTGGATTTGTTTTATAGACCTTAACCCAATGAAATCTCATTAAATTTGGGTTAAAATTATAATCAATTGAAATTTTCAAAAAAACATTGTTCTTTGCTAAATAATATTCTTTCAAATCAAGTGTTGGATTATGTACTTTGTTTCGTCCTTACATAGGAAAAACTACATTGCATGTTTGCAACAATTATAATTTATCTAAAAGCATACTTTAACTTAGAATCTACACAAAAACATAATTTTAAAACAATTATCACTTTTCATTTGAAGCCATTTTGTTTTTGTTTACTTTTTTTGGACAATTTTTTTTTTAGGTTTTTCAAGATATCCCCCAATCCGACGGGCTTTTGCGAATTTTTTTTTTTTTGGACATATGTGTAATACTTGGCCACACTTGTGGATTGGACAGCCCTCAATTCTAGGCATTACTCACACATACGCACCAACATAAATTTTCTTTTTTTTCAGCACTGGCCAAGCAGCCTTTTTGTATGCAGCACTTAAGGGAGTCACTCTCCCCATTTAGCCAACTGCCCAGCTGAATTAAGCTCTATTTAAGGGTTTGTCAGTGGCCACTTGATTGATGGACCGGATCTGAACCTCATTTGAATTGTTTTTTTTTTGGACATCCATTTGAATTGTTTAACTGGGTCAAATTGCCTAATTTTGGATTTAACAGATCCAAATAAAGCCTAGTCAACTCTAACAACAAAATAAGTTTTTTCTTTAAAAAATAAACAACAATCACCGGGTCTGGATTGGGCCATGAACACTCCCCAGAAACTTTTTAATCGAAATTAATAATTTTAAGCTAAAAAAAATAGTTTATGTCCAAAAAAAAATGGTTTATAAACAAAAAATATTCAATACCAAAATAAAAATAACAAAAACAATATTTTAGAGCTTAAGATTATAACTAATAATTATGTATTGGTTTTACCAATTACCGATTCAATCTCAAGTATCAAAAATTAAAATTATGAAAAATTACTTTATAGTCTTTTGGTAATTATATATATACCAAACAGACAATTTTTTTATACATTTTAAACGTAAAAAAAAAAATCTTCAAACTAGTTTTAAGTTGAGCATAGTTTGAACATAAATTGATTGTTACACAATTATATTTGAAAAAAAAATTTTATATATATATATATGCGAATAAGAGACAATTGAAATAAGTCTAGATTTTAGCAATGACAATGAATAATATTGCTATAAATGCACATATAATACAGTGCACACATATACATATTTTTTCCAGAATTATTTATAAATAAGACATTTTATTGTACATAATAATAAGTAGATTATTTGTTCTAAAAATTTTTACATGGGTGACTTCCTGATGCGTTCTTGCATGGCGTTTGGTTCTGATTCCTTGACTCAACTCCCGCTACAATAAAATAAGCAGTGTGCCTACGGATAATAATAATAATAATTAGAAGAAAAAAAAAAAGAAGGAAAATGTATGATTAGAGATCGAACATGGTTGTATGTACTTATGTGTGAATGAACCTTTTTTACTACCTTGCCATCTTTCTTGGTTGATCCAAAAGAAAAGGAAAGAAAAGAATTAAAAGAAACCTGAAGAAGTTGATGAGTTTGATCTTTGAGTCATCATCTATGTCCGAAGTGGTATCCAATGCTTGTTGCATGTGATGTAGCCATCTCTTTGCACCTTCATGTGTTACATCAAATGCTCGATGCCTGGCTATTAGAGCAGGATGCCCTGCATTCCATGTAGTTTGATTATTAAATTAATCAAAGCTATGCTTTTATATTTTTAACATTTATTCTCTAATTATATTACATAATAATCCTCCATTATTGTCAGTGTGTCGCTAACTGCTTCAATAATCGGATGATATGAAATAATCAAATAAAGAATACTACTCAATTCATGTATATGATGAAATCAAATAAAAAAATAGTTTATTATTACCTCTTCTCTGAGAGTAGAAATTAGGACCACCCATTCTTTGAACAAGAAACTCGTACTGATTTTGAATTGCTTCTTCTTTCTTAGACTTGCCAAATATTGAACGAAACCATTCTTCCTCATCATCATAAACCCTTAACAATTTCAATTCATTAAATATCACAATAATCTGATATTAATTTGTTCCATTTAGGCTTAAATTGAACAACTTTTTTAGTTAACAAAGGGAGATTAAAGTCTTAGTTAAGAAATTTAGAATCAAATTGAGATGGAGAGATTATAGCACCTATTGTAGAAATTGGTGGAGAGGTTAATAAATGTTTGGGGTCCCAATTTCTGAAAGAGATTGGTGCCGTCCTCGTCGACGGCGAAGGCAAGGGTGGTGTCGACGCCGCTCCATTCAGCGGCCTTATCTTGCAGACTCTGCATCTCTTCTTACTTCAGAGCCTCAGAGGCAGAGAGAGACGAAGAAGCTATAAATAATATCAACTTATGCCTCTTTTTGATTCCTAGAGGTCACCCAATTGAGAATAGGATAACACTAAATTAATTTTCATGAAAGTGAAATGAAATTATGTAAGGAAGAATATTCTCTTAGGAATCACATTCATTCACACCACTCAAAATGTGTTGATTATCAAAAAATTGCATTTTGCTTAGCTAAATTTTGTGATATTTGCATTTTACTCCTTAAATTAGTCCTCTTCCCTCCCCCTTCAAGTTCGCCTAATACTTTTTTATTGTTTTATCTTTTATTTGAATCAATATTAATTACTTGTTAAATTATATATTTAATCCCCATAATTTTAGTGCAGCTATAAATTAGTCTTTATGTTTAAAAATTTGTGACCGAGTCCCTATCATAATTAAGTTCCTAACGTTAAAGAAAATGTTGGAGTTAATTAATTGAATATTTCTTAAGATTTAACTTGAGAATATGTTAAAAAAATTAATTTACTCCAATATTTTTTAAACAATGGAGATCTAATTACAAAATTTTTTAAGTGTATGAACTAATTTAAAATTTTAGTGAAATTATAAAAATGTTAAAATCTAAATGTATAATTTAAACTTAATTTTTTTTTCACTCCATAAAAGGGCTGCTTTTTTTAAATATGACAAGCAGGTGTGAGTTTGTCCCCTATATTATTGCATTGGGGTGATTTTGTTCAATATGGGCATTGAGAATCCGTCAGTGATGCATTACCCTTGGGTTTCAACCAAAAAAAAAATGCAATAATGCATGTGTGACGCATTGTTAGAAAAAAAAATAAAATCTATGAAAAAAAGAATCCGTCTACGATGGATTGTATATGTACAGTTAAATACAGTTAAATATAATTATAAAAAATAATTGAATAAATAAAAATTCTAATGAAGACACCTAAACATTTAATTCTCTAATAGAATACTAATTATTAGTGTTATTGACCGAAATACAATGTTATAAATTTTTATCAAATTTGTAATATTTAAATTTAAATTGTTTGAATCAATTTGAAATTCTTATTAAAATTGTTGGAATCAATTGTTTTTAAATTTTCGGTACAATCCTAAGCTTAGTATATTATTTACTTAACAAACTCTTTAAAATAATAATGATAAAAAACAAAAATTTAAATTCTTTAAAATAATAATGATAAAAAAATAAAAATTTCAGTTAGAAAGTTAGAGATAAGGACAAAAATAACAATTAAAATTTAAATTAAATTAATTTTTTCAATTAAAAATAATTGAAAACACAAGTTTTCTAATAACGACACCTAAGCATTTGGCTCCTTATATTCACTCTCTAGCTGCCATATTAGCAATTATACTATTAAGATTAAGATTAAGATAAGATTAAAATTAATATTAAGATAAAATTAAGATTAAGATTAAGATAAAATTAACGTAAAATTAAAATAAGATAAAATAAAATTAAGATTATAATTTTTTTATTTTATAAATATTTTTTTTGGAAAGCTAAATAGATTATTTTTTCTGTGTGTAATATTGCAATTGGAATTACTAAACAAATATAGCTACAAAAAAAATTAGTAGCCGATAAGATAAAAGTCTAATTAACAAAAATGAAAGCTACTAAACTGGTTTGTGTTTGTTAAAGAATGAGAGTTTTGGTTGTTCTCTTTAGTTGACAATCTATCTCTGCCGTGGATCTCATTTCAATAATTCAATTCCCAACCTTTAGATGCTTACCTCAAAATCAATGCATGTCAATATATATATTTTTTTAATGCCTTTCACTTTCACAATCCCTCAGTACCACATTCCTTCCAAAGAAAAAGACAATCCGTCATTGACGTATTGATTGGAGGCCACACGATCAAAGCGCAACTCCACCATCCAATTATCACAAGTTTTATAAAAATTAAATGAAAACAAAATCCGTCATTGACAGATTCTTCTCAACTGCATTACGGCACCATATTCCCATCTTGCAATAAAAAATTGATTGAACGTTTTTTTAATATTGATGATAGGTGTCCAATTAGGAGTAACCCGCCATATTATATATATATATATATATATATATAGCAAGTTACCTATATACACTAAATGAAAACCAATATTATTATATTACATCAAAACCAGAAAATTGATCAGATTGCACCGTTTGCCATTTCGCCTGTTATCCGGCACATGAGGTACGTCAGGTCGCGCTGGATGTGGACCTGACTATCTCTGTGTGGCCTCAATCGGGATCTCGCCAGATGGCAAACGATGGAAATGATCAGCGGGGACAAGGTACCTCCTAGCGGCGAGGATCCACCACTGAATGAAGTATGCAGTGGGGCTGGAATCAGCAGACTGTACAACCTCAAACAACTGCTCAAACCTGCATGCCCACAATCCGTAAGATAAGGTAAACTACGAACAATAACTAAAAGTAAACCAAAATCCATAAATTAAATCATACTTGGTTGCCCATAGTGCATGCCAACGTTGATACGTCTGCGGAAACCACTGGTTATTCCCCCGTCCGTCCCTCGAATGCAAGAACTCGATGTTCAGGGCCGGGTGAGGACGATTCTGCACCCCTCCAAACTGCGGGATCACCCGATCAATATGGTGCCACTCGATGGTCCCAAAGTATATAAGTGGGACGATCGAGCACCAGAGGGCCCTGTGATCCTCTTGCAGAATGCATCGATCGAGCACCGCCTCTACCTCCAAATTCCGATACGGGAGACAGACGAACTGCAACACGGAAAAAATGTATAAGGCAACAATATTGCATGCATTTTCATAACTAAAACAGTATAACGAAAATCATAAGAATTCCAACTGACCTCGCTGAAGGGCATCAAATCAAGCTGCCTCCTGTGAGCCTGTAGTCGGGGCACCTTCTCATCGGATGTGGGGAGATACCTATACCACCTGATAATACCACAAAATTAAAAACATTAACCAAGCATCATAAAATAAAAAGGAGTAAAATTACACAATGAAACAAATAAATTGGTTTACCTGGAGGCCATTGGCCACTCGATGTGGTCGAAGTCGTAAGGCCGAAGGAGGGGAAACCGCCAGAAAATCCAGCTCTGCAGGAGATCCAACGGCCCTGCCACCTGGACGACATTCCTGTTGGCTGCTGGCACAGACTCCTGTACAGTCAGGCAAGCACTACGGACCCCCAGCTGTATCGACTTAGGTCGTCGATGCGCAGCTAATAAGGAAACCAGCGAACGTGAACCCGAGCGCCAGTCTTGTCCCCGAAAAGACAAGTCGACACCAGCATCCAGATGTAAGCTCTGGTATGCCTGAGGACCAACTCCTCGCTCGCATGCCTAGGGAGAGCTCCGAACCTGCTCTTCAACCATGAGAACGTCACGGTGCAGGCATCCGCGTCCCTCTTGTTGGGCAGCTCGCCGAACATCTCCTGAAACCACTCCCATCGGGGTCTCCTTGTACTCTCCGGCATCATGTTCTCGAAGTCCCAGAGGCAAGTCACTCACATGCTCGCCGTCGATGGGGAGACCAAGCCGGTACGCGACATCCTCGATGGTGACAGGGCACTCGCCCCATGACATGTGCAACAAATGAGTCTCCGGTTGCCACTTCTATATGAAGGCGCTGATAAGCAGCTCGTCAATCTTGAACCAGCATTCGGTCAGTCATGCAACCGGGAGCAGACCGGCCCGCTGCACGAACGGCACGACACGTGGATCTAGGTCCATCGCAATCTGTCGACGGACGCTGATGATACACCTATCACGCTGCGTTGAATAGGAACAAGTATTGAATCAGACTAAAAGCTAAACAGAAAACCGTTACGAAACTAACATGTAAACCCGTAAATAAATGACGGTGAAATTAATAACATTGAATGACACCCTAAACCGTAATACCTAATTTAAACTAACTTAAAACCTAAATTAAATCACCATAACAAATAAAGCACATCTAATTAACAAATAAATCACATCTAATTAACAAATAAACCACATCTAAATTAAATACGTTAAAAAAAACTAACCTCGTTGTGGACGTTATGGGCGACGTGTGAAATCCCATTGAGGCGGTACATCTCCCTCATGTCCTCCGCGACAATCTTCTCGATCGATCGCTCTGCCATGAAGAATACCCAAAAGTTCTCTCAAACTTTTTCTCTGACTTCTCTCTAAAAACTTTCTCACTTTTCTCTCTAAAATTATCACTCTCTCAAACCAAATAACCCTGCCACGGATTTTATAGGTTTTTTTTATGGGTGCCACGGATCCCATACAACGTTTTAAAATTTGTTCTGAATCCGTAGTGGGGTCTAACGAATTCACGAAATTACTACACCCTACCACGGATTCCATAAAAATAGCAAACAGTGCAATCTGATTAATTTTTTGATTTTAGTGTAATATGATAATATTGAATTTTATAGTATAAATAGATAACTTACCCATATATATATATATATATATATATGATATTACATGCATAAAACGAAATTTAAACTTCTGATACTTATTTAAATGAATTGACTATTAAACAAATGCAAGTTAGTTATTATAGATGCATTATTAATTCATCAAATTAAAGGAAACCATATTATTGTTGCACGAATTAAAACAGAAGGCAAGCTAAGCATTAAGCTAAGATATAGCCATAGATGATGGGTTTGGCTATATAGCAAACGTGAGTAAATTAGGTCAATTATTTTTCCCTCATTAATAATTTAACATGTTTGGTAGCGTGGTAGAAACATAAATTAATGCATCGTACACGAGTAGTCAAATTCGAATTAATGCACACAGCCAGCCAGGTCCAAAATATATTTTAAAAAAAAAAAAAGGTTCATGCACACAATAATAATTAACTAACAAACAAAGGATATGATAGAGCCATCTCTTACATGAATAGCCATAGTATATTAGTACTAGTATATCAGCATATATGGCTGTTATTTATCACAAACATATTAGTGATAAATTAAGAGAGCACCACACTACTTTTGATTTCATTAACTCAACATTTATTGGTTATATTTTTTAATTATTGAAGTTGTGTCATGATCATATCAAATTGGAAAATGCAAATAGACTTGTCTACTTAAAGAAAAGAGCTCAGAAGCTATACATATTTTTTAATGCAAACTTCTCACACATGGTGATATATTTATACAACATAGACCTATGGGCATAACAAATTAAGTGAGACAGAAGAACATCAACTTTAGCTTAATTATATATAAACTATGATGACATTATAGGCATTTGACAGTGTTGTTAACACAAAATGAAGCAAACAAATATATATTTGATTATTTGAATGAAGTACTCTTAATTTTCTAAGAAAATACCCTTCATTGCAACATGACAACATGCATGATCTGATCTTTGGTTTATGTGTTTAGTGGCCACCACCAACACCAATACTAACTCCAACTCCACCTCCACCGCCAAATCCAGCTCCGCCACCAGCCCCAAAACCGCCACCGCCTCCAAAACCACCGCCACCACCAAAGCCGCCACCACCACCTTTGCCAAACCCTCCACCAGCCCCAAACCCTCCTCCTCCACCTACACCACCTCCAACCCCACCGCCACCGCCAAAGCCGCCTCCTCCTCCTGCACCACCACCACCACCTAAACCTCCACCAGCTCCACCACCAACTCCACCTCCTCCACCTACACCACCTCCAAGACCACCTCCACCACCAATGCCACCACCATGACCTAGTCCTCCTCCATGACCAATCCCACCGCCACCGCCAAGTCCACCACCAATGCCATGACCTAGTCCTCCTCCATGACCAAGCCCACCGCCACCGCCAAGTCCACCACCACCCCCACCTCCAAAGCCACCTCCACCACCGACACCACCACCAATGCCATGACCTAGCCCTCCTCCGTGCCCAAGTCCGCCACCACCTCCAAAACCACCGTCGCCACCAATGCCACCTCCAACACCATGACCTAAACCTCCACCATGACCAAGCCCACCGCCGGCACCTCCTCCTAAACCTCCACCGCCACCTAAACCACCACCGCCGCCAAGTCCACCTCCACCAGCTCCACCACCTAAGCCACCACCTCCACCAAATCCACCACCACCACCAAATCCACCTCCACCAAACCTTCCATGCCTAAACCCTTTCTTGAACAAATGCGGCGGAATTGGATGAATCAAATGCTTGTTGTCACCCTCATCAACAACAACAACTTTCCTCGCATCAACACCAACAAGTACAACAACAATAATAATGCTCAACCAAAACGCAACCACAACACTACTCTTCGAAATAACAACTCTCATTGTAACAAACCCTGATCATAAACAGAAAAGAAGAAAGCAATAACAATAATGTAGTGTATGTGTTAATGCGTATATATATTGGTGCAACAATAATGAAATAATGTGTGTGCATATATATAGAGTGATGAGTGTGATGAAATTAGAACGTTCTTAATTCTTCTTCAACTTCTTCTTCTTGAATGAATGAAAATTACTGAAGTGCCACGCACTTGGAGTAAATGAGGGTCAGCTGGCATTGGCTGATGAGGGATTTTAATTCATCCAACCGTTCCCTTCTTCCATACGCGCCATGAAATGAAGACACCCTGTTTCGATATTTCACAACACCCTTTTGACTTTTCACCATTTTATTCACATGCTGTTTTTTTAATTCTTAATTATAGCTTAGTCTTGTTACCCTATCACAACCAACCTAATAATAATTACTCTTAGTCAAAGTACTTGTCAAACAGTAGTCTAAATTTTGTATTTGATTTTTTTTTTCATTTTTTAACAATATGCTTAATACAAGCAAGCCATTACAGTGAGCTTATTAAGCTTTTGAGGAATGATTTCATGACATAGCATAATAATTTATTTATGACATAAAAGTTTTGAGTCTAAATGTTATTGAATCTCAAAATAAAAATAAAAAATTTAGTATAACGTAAAAGAAAATGCAAAAGAAAGCCTACGCAAAAAATTTTAAAAAAAAAAGTTTTGTATAATAGAGCTTGTTAGAAATATAATCATTTATATTACTTATTTTATCGATTTAAGTTTTTTTTGAGGTTGACGATAAATTAATTTATCAAAAATAAATAAGATAACTTTTATATATTTTTCTAGTATAATAACAAATGTTTTAAAATGATCTATTTTAAATATTTTTTATATGAATTAAAAAATAACAATGATATCTCCAAATATTATTTATTTATTTCAGTATATACCTAAATCAAAATTAATTCTGAATATTGGTTGTGCAATAATATCTCCAAAACTTTTAATTACTAAACTCTATGATTGTAACATTCTTCTTTCTTTTTAAAACAATTACCCCCTTTACATTTTAAAAATATAAAAATATGTGTCTCATTTAATTGTTTTTATTTATTCGTGTGTCCTTAAAAGTTAAAACTATATTGTAACTTCTAAGAAATATTAGATGTATTAGCTAAAATAAAAATAAAAATTTTATTGTAGGTTAGATGAAATGATGTGTCTTGTCATATAGTATTTAACCTAGCTAACACTACGAGAATTCTAAGATGCCAGCGGTTTTTCGTTGATAAGTCGTAGTTTTTGCGGCGGTTTATGTAAGTGGTCGTAATTTTTGTATTTAGCGGCGGTTATATCAAAATCGCCACTAAACGGAGGTGTATTATTATTATTTTGTATCGTGTTTAATTTAAACATGTTGTTTAGTAGGTATGTTTTATTTTTTAATTTTTTACTTCAATTATTTAAGTGTCTAGTTTATATTTTTCACAACATATGTTTACAAAATTTGAATGATAAAAACAATATTTCATATCACTCAAATTTATTAAATTAAAAAGTGATGATTTTACTTTTTAAAAAAATCTTGGTAGCCAATATTAGGGAGACAATAGGAAGCCAATATCATTTTTTCTTTTTTCCTCTTTCCCTTTTTACCATCCACTATTTCCTAATTACACTCATTAGCTCCTTATTGGTCTTCTAACGTTGGTTCCGCGTAGCATTATTCTGAATTTTTAGACTTAACAAAATATTTAAAGAAACAAATTCATGACTAATTAAAATAACAATTAATCTTGGTGTACACTTCTTTTTGGTGTACACCTTCAACCAAGTTTCAAACGAACAAGTTTTTACTACTAGAATGAACAGGTTTTTTAAAGCAAACGAACAGGTTTTTAACATGTTCGTGTCAACTATAAAACATGCTCGTTGTATATATAGATTTCTGTTCGTGCACGAACAGAATTTTACTACTAGAACGAACAAGTTTTTAAAATTTTATTATTAGAACGAACAAGTTTTTAAAAGCAAATGAACAGGTTTTAAAACTTGTTCGTGTCAACTATAAAAACATGTTCGTTGTATATATAAAAACATGTTCGTTTGAGACTTGGTTAACGTTGGAGGTGTACACTAAAAAGAGGTGTATATGTAGCATTACCGTTAAAATAATAGAGACATTTTAGATGCCATGGATTTTATTTCTTATATATGAACGTTGAATTTGTATGACGATCTATAGCAAGAAGCTAGGTAGATAGTAATGGTAGCTCTTTGATTCACATTAATGCTTCAACCAAACTACTTTAAATTGAATCCTCACCATAATAATGACTATGGTCAGACAAACATATCCATAATAATAATAACCACACGTACAAATTTAAATTGGGGTTAGATTCAACTCGTATTGGTTCATACATCACTATTATTGTAGATGAATACTATTTTTATACACACGGTAAATGACAAAATAATGTATTATTTAATTTGTCATTTTGTACACTGTAATTATAAACTTAGCTAATAAGAAATATAAAGTTAAAAAAAAAAGAGAAGAAACCTTACTAATGCATCGTAGAACAATTATAAGCAATGACTAACTTATTATTATTATTATTATTATTATTATTGATAACATCTTTAATTTATATACAATTAATGGTTGGTTGCGGATAGAGAAACAAGCTATGTAAATTAAAGGGCTACTTATTAGATCAGTTAAGTACATTTTGAACTCATCAGCTTATCCGGTGCTATTAATCTTTAAAGTCTATTTTGGTTGTGAAGGTTTTCAATACCTCATATAAGAGGGTTGAATCTGAGTACATTTTTTCGACTAAATATGTGAGTGAAAGCTTGCTGTCAGAAATTATCTCGTCGCGATGTAAGAGATAAATTGAGTTCTGTCACAGAAAATTACAGTAAACCAGAAAATGCAGAACTTAATAAAGACACCAGTAAATATTCTGGTTCAGCTACCACCATTGTAGTCTACATCCAGTCTCCACTACAAACATGGTGGAATTCCACTATAATTTCAAGAATTACATACACCAATTCAAGGAAATTACAAATGCCTTAATTAAGGACTTCCACCTAAGCTAATCTAGCTTAGAAACTATCATGAGTGCTATCCTAACTCACAAGGGGAACCTCTCATGTTCATGAACCACAACAGGCCTGTTGTATCACTAAGAATCAATTTCAGTATTGGCTTTTACTCAAGACCTACATTCTTACTTTTTCTCTCATGGCTTTTTATGATTCCTCACTTAATGTCTTTTATCACCATGATAAAACAAGAAAGCTAAGTCTAGAAAAGCATTCAAAAATTCAAAACATTGAAGGAGAAGAAAACAGAATTCGAAATTCTGGATGCTCAGAAAACTGAGTATGAAATGCTCTCAAAATGTGTGTGTTCTCCCTACTCAATCCTTGATGAATGACCCTTTAAATAGAAGCATCACCAACAAGGAATAGTGTCATTGCAAATTAGAATGTGAGCAAAACTTTTTTGGTGGAGCAATTTGAATTCTGAGCTGTATGGTTTGCCAATAATGCAATTGCCAAACTGCATTTGCAAAACGCGATTGTTGTTGCAGCATGGTAGTGGAGTTGCCTTCCTCTCTATTGTCTTTGCTTGCTTTTTCCAACCTGGATGTACTGATTTGATCACAGCCATTCATTCTATGCTTTGGCCTCAAGAATCAATCTTCCACCTTCCATTTGATTGAGTGAAAGATTCCTAAATACTTTGGTGAAATCCGTTTTGGTTTCTTTCCCTCTATTGTGCCAAAAGAGGGACTTGCCTTCCCTCCATTAGTTGCAGAGAATACACTACTCAATAAGACTAAAAACAAGCCAGCAGCATGGAGCCCCAAAATTGGGCCAATCAACCAATTAAGTAACAACACATATAATGGGCTTTTTGTCTGCACACAAAGCACATTAAATCAAATACATTTTGGACTTTTTCAACCCAACTAAATATTATGTTTTTGTCATCATTAATAACCAAATTGTTTTATAAACTCAACAGGTTGCTTCCTTCCAAGAGATATAGGTGGATTCTCGTATAATGATTCACTTTACCTTTATATAAATATATCTATTTTATGTGAAAATCCATTTAACTAAATTGATGTCTAATAATTTACATTGATTATATTCGTAGCTACCAAGTTAATACTATTTTAAAAGATATGCGGAATCAATAGGAATATATATATTCAAAAATAAATCTAAGAATATTTACTACACTCAATTTCAAGAAGAACTATGCTAAATTGCTAGGGAACTTTTTTGTGTAGTGCCCACAAAGGAAGAGGTAATAGTGAAGAAGAGGATGTAATCCTAAAAAAGATGGAAGAGCTTTTCTAATATGGGAGCAAAGGTGATCTCCTTTTCCATGATGATAGATCACCTTAGCTCGGCCGGAAGAGGTACTCGACAGCTCTTCAAGGAACGGCAGAAGAGAGTTTGCAAAGACACTTCGATGCTCAAGTTGGTAAAATATTCACTTGTGAGTTAAGTGAGAAGAGAAAAGAGAGCATACCTAACTTAACATAAGATAGATCTATTTATAGAGCTTGTAATAATCTGGCCAAAAAGACGCAGTTACCATAATAATGAGCTCTCTTAGGGTGCGTTTGGGAGAAAGACTGAGACCGAGAGATTGAGACTGGAGGACTAAGACTGAAAGACTGAGACTGAAATAGGTTTGTGTGTTGTGTTTGATTTAAAATTAATTAGAGATAGAGACTGAGAGATAGAGATTAAACTAAGTTAATGGAGCAAAAATAAATGTTAGAATTGGAAACTATAATGTTGATTGAGGGTATTTGAGTAAAAAAATATTATTAAAGTTTCAGTCCTAGTCCCAGTCTTCCAGTCCCTCCAATTTGGAGGTATTGAAAATACTGGAATTTTGGGGACTGAGACTGAAATTTTAGTTCCAGTCTCTGTCCAACAAACACAATATTGAGTCTAAGTCTCCCAGTCTCAGTCCCAGTACTTGAAAACAAACGCACCCTTAAAGTTGTAGTGCCCCAGTGTTGACTTAGTCATCATGTGTTATCATGATGGACAAAATCGTTAGGTTATACGCAGCAAACTCGAAGGTGATTGATTGAGGCATCAGGGAAATTCTAATATTCCTCTTTAATCTAATTGTTGAGTTGTTGGTTGAGTCGGTCGAGCTAATAAAAATGATGGCAGAGCTTATATTGAATAAATGTCTTCAACTGAGTAATAATTCACTCGAGTTATAAAGACCAGATCAGAAACCAATATTTTGGTGACTAACTGAAACCAATAAAAATGTGGTCATTCAAAATTGAAGAAATAATTATCTAGAAAAATAATAAGTAAGTATCCAAACAAATAAGAGTAATCATTCAACCATAATAAAATTATTGATCATTCCGATAATATAAAAGTAATCATCAGTGACTTTTTTATTGTCACCACCACCAACAAGTTTAGCCACATAAACCTAAATCATAAACCACCACTAACCGCAGTTGTCGCTACTGCCACTTACCTTATCATCAACAACAACAACAGAAAAAAAAAAAAAGAAGAAGAAGAAAAAGAATGATCGTGAAAGACAGAGACGAGGGTGACGCTGGCATAGTGAAGAAGAGGATGATAAAAAAGAGGAAGATCAGAAGAAGAAAAATGATTGCGGAAGACAGAACCACATAGATGAGGGTGTGGCGCCTGTATAGTTGAGGATAAAAAGAAGAAGAAACTGAGATGAGGGCGTACGAAGATGACATTGCGGGTTGTGAGAAGAAGAAGAAGCAGCGGTGGTCAACACAGTGAAGCTAGTACTTTTCGTTCCTAAAATAGTTATATATATAAGTGGCAAAATTTAATTAATTCTCCAATAAATTAACTAGAGTTTTTTTTTTTAACCAAAAATATATTTTTTTTAAGGAAATATTTAAACTTAAAATCTCTATTAGAGGAATGATGTAAAAATCATTTGAGCTTTACCTCCTTCGCTAATTATAGCGCATTTGCACACTGAAGTTGATCTTATTTAATCAATATTTTATCGAGCAAAATGAAATTTCCAAATGCATTGTTTACTTTTAAAAATGGTGGATATAAAACTCCAAAAACGCTTCATTAAAATTCTTTTAAATCTTGAAGAGTAGCAATTTGATATTTTTACATTATACACTTTTTATCAAAAGAAAGGGGCAAATTGAAATACTATTATTATTGGCTTTTTTTAAGACACAAAAAAAATCACACTCAAAAAGATTTATTGGAATTTTTAAATATATAATTAAATAATATATTTAGAGACTAATAGATTTCTGGAGAAATTTATGTTTTAATATTTTTTTAATTATATTTTATATATATATTTACCTCCTTTGCAAATGAGATATAGTGTAAAATTTAAATTTGCCAATAATAATTTATTGATTTATATAATATCTATTTTCAATGACAATATAGAAGAAAATAAAGTATTGGTAATCGATATATTTTTTAACCAATAACGAGCCAATAATTTTTATTATTATTATTGTTGAGCATGTGTTATCATTTTGGATGACCTATTTTTATTATTTTAGATGATCTATTTTTTAATATTTCTTATGACTTGTCTTTTATTATTTTGAATAGTTAATCTTTTATTATTTTAGATAATCAATTTTTATATTACTTTTGTATGTTGTGTTTTTTTTTTATTAGCTAATTGTTGTCGAATATTTTATTTGTTAGATAATGTTGTATTTTCTCTTGAATCTCACTTAACGAGTCTATAATAAAATGAAAAAGTATTAGAGTCAACATATTTGGAGTCAATACACTTGATGAAAATAATAAATAAATTACGAATAATAACTCATATATTTCGTAGATAATTACTTTTATTCTATTTGAAAGATAACATTTTTTAATTTTGGATGATAAATTATTTTAATTTTAAATAATAACATAATTATTAGTTGCTAGCTCACGTACTTTATAACAATAATTAAAAAAAATCAGAAGATCAATTTCTATAAAAACAACTTGTTAAGACAAAAAAAAAAAAACAACTTGTTTAAATTAAAAAGAAAAAGAGAGAAACAATAAAGCGATGATGTGCAAAATATAGCAATTCCAGTAAGCTTAATTCTATTGGCTACATTCTCATGCCACAGATCACGATCCCCGTGCCTATAATTTAGGACCCTCTTAGCCGTCCATCTTTCTCCCCATCAACGGCCACAAACTTCTCATCTGACTTCCCACTTCCCCCAAAAATAAACAAACATCTTCAATTCGGCAATTCCCGCCTTCACCACCACGAAAATGTAACTCACCCTAAAACCCTATATATTAATCCCCCAATTTCTTTTCTCACTCACCATCTCAATTTTCCTTCACTTTCCCTCAGAAATTTCATTTTCAAATCTCTCACTCTTTCAATTTCATTCACATGGCTCGTACCAAGCAGACCGCTCGCAAGTCCACCGGCGGCAAGGCGCCAAGGAAACAGCTGGCAACAAAAGCCGCCAGAAAATCAGCTCCGGCGACTGGAGGAGTCAAGAAGCCGCACAGATTCCGGCCTGGAACTGTGGCTCTGAGAGAGATCAGGAAGTACCAGAAGAGCACAGAGCTTCTGATCCGCAAGCTTCCGTTCCAGCGCCTCGTCCGTGAGATCGCGCAGGATTTCAAGACCGATCTCCGGTTTCAGAGCAGCGCCGTCGCCGCTCTCCAAGAAGCCGCGGAGGCTTACCTCGTCGGTCTCTTTGAGGACACTAACCTCTGCGCCATTCATGCTAAGAGAGTGACTATTATGCCTAAGGATATTCAGCTTGCTCGCAGGATCAGAGGCGAGAGAGCTTAAGATTCAGATTCAGATTGATTCTGTTGCTGATGATAGATTTTAGGGCTTTTTAATCTTGATGAACATGAACCCTAATTCTTTTTGTTGTATTGTAATGATGGTTCAGGTTTGGTTTAATAGTCAATGTTGAATTGATGAATGTAATCTACTGAGTAGTTCTGCACTTGCTTACATATTCTAATTCATGGAGTTGTTATATGCATTTAATGCTTTAATACTAGATCTCAAACTCAGAATTTGTTACATTTTCAAATATTCCAAGACGCTCTTTATGATTGGAGTTCAAAAGGATTCTATCACTCTAAGTTAATAAACATTTCCGAGGTGCTCTGTTTTCTCAGTCTCAATAAAGTAAAGTATGGCGCGTGTTTTGTTTAAATTATCTATGTTTTAGCATCCGAAACAACAAAATTTAACCCCAATATTTCTCAGTTATTGCAAATTTATTGCACGTTTTGTGTTTATTTCCAATATGACATATACTTAACTATAATCTATAGTTGAGATGCATAACGAGTTAGTTGAGGATCATATGGAAAGATAGGTTTTGTTCTCAATGAGGTATTTGCTTCAAAATATATTCACATCACCTCTATGTAGGGAGATGGGATCAATATATAAAAAGGAATATTTTTTTGGTGTCTGAACAGTACAAAGAAAGACTAAGGAAGAGGAGCTAAGTCCTTTCTGATGAGAGCTAAAGAGAAGAACTAGGAACAAGACATTCTTTATAACTCTGCTAATTTCTCGCTGCATCTTTAGCCAAATAATCTGCCACAGTATTGGCTTCATGCGGGAACAACTGAACAAGGGCACTCCAATCAGGATGCAAGATGTCTCTAATCTTCAAATGAAGATATCTGGTCTCGTGATTCATGACAGAGTTACTATTCTGGATAATTAGAAAAACATCAAAACAAGACCTTTTCAAATTGCAAAAAGCTCCCAAAGAAGAATAGAATCATCTAAAAGGAAGGCAGAACAACCAATGAGCTAATGACCATCACTGTTCCGAATATATGAAAAGAATATGGTATCGCTATGATTATTTACGTCAAACTATTTGTAAAAGGATAAATTTTAGTTAAGATGGTAAGTTATCTTTAGTGAAGTCATAGACTCAACAACTACATATATCATGGAAAATTTTTTTTAAATAAATAAAAAAAAATTCGATATTTATCAAAATACACTGAAAAAATTTATCAAAATAAATTATATTAAGAGTACCGGTCCGAACTGGTATTCGGTCAAACCAGTACCGATCCAGACCGGTATTAGGCCAAAAAATAAAAAAAAAACAATACCGGTCCGGATCGGTACTGTATATAATTCAATACCGCTACATCTGGGACTGGTATTGAGTTGAATTTAATACCGCCCCATGTAGGACCGATACTGCCTTTTTACCGCCTAAATAAGGGACCGAGAGAGGAACTTTATTTTGATAAATTTTCATTCTCTCCCACTCAAATCAGTAAATTTTGATCTCCCTAGAGTTTTAGTATGGACGTAGGTGGTGGGGAAGAAGTCGAGGGGGCCGGACGCGGCCGTGGACACGGGCGGGGCCATGGGCGCGGCTGGGGGCGTGGTAGGGCGCGGCATCCCGCGGCTATTGTCGCTAGGCAGCCAGTCGCGCGCGACGGTGACATAAACCGACTCACCAGAACGACGCACCTAGTTGGCGCTGTGGACTTCCAGGTATACTGATTATTGAATTAGATACGATAGTGTAGAACTTTCAGGCTTAGTTGGAAAATGATTCATGTGAGTTTGATAATTATTTTTGCTAATTGTTTTGTGTTAGTAATCTTATCTAGTTATCTGCGATTAATATAATTAAAAATCAGTAATAATTTAAGAGCACCTTTGTTAGTATGTTAGTCTTTAAGTTACATGGTAATAATTAGTAGTTAATTTTTTTAGTAATTAAGTATGAAGTGCACCTTTAATTGTCATATTGTTTATTAAATTACCCAGTGTGGAATCTTAATCCTTAATATTTTAAAAAAGTCAGAATGTTGCCTTTAATTTAATAGTTTAGTATTTCTTAAATGTCCTCTTAGGTAATTAAACATAAAAGTTATCACCATTAATAATAAGTTAGTATTTTCTAATGTTATTTTAATAGTTTACTATCGAAGTTGTCACTATTTGATAATAATATAAGACGGACACGTGTTGTGATCATTTAGGTGCCACGGATAGAGCTCCGACGCGACAACGTTGTTGTATCCCCTCCGCCGTCTATAGTGTCGTATGTGGAAGAGGCCGGGTTTGGTGGTCTACTTGGCATGAGGGACTTCGACATAGATAGTGGGTTGTTGTCCGCCTTCGTCGAGAGATGGAGGCCGGAGACACACATGTTCCATCTGCAATTTGGAGAGGCAACGATCACATTACAGGATGTGGCGTACCACTTGGGCCTACTGACAGACGGTGAGCCTGTTGGAGGTTGTGTGAGAGACTTCCAGCAGTGGTATGGGAGGTCGATGTGGCAGATGGTTGAGGATATTCTGGGGGCGAGGTCAGACCCGAAAGGCGGCGGCAAGAACGAGTATGCCGCCGTGAGACTTGCATGGTTGAGGGACCGAGTTCGACAGACTCCCGCACATGCTCCGGTGGATACACTGAGGCAGTTTGCCAGATGCTACATATTGTTGATGATCGGTTGCTGGCTTTTCCTGGACAAGTCTGACAACATGGTGTCCGTGCGATGGGTTCCGCTTCTTGAGGACTTTGCAGCATGCCGGAGGCTCTCATGGGGTTCCGCTGTACTCAGTTACACTTATCATCATCTGTGCATGGCAGCAGATCGAGAGACCACTGATTTTGCCGGCTGCGCCCCGCTTATCACGTCTTGGATATATCAGAGGTTTCCGAGATTTTGCCCGGAGGCGAGGGACGTCATTGTATTCCCACTGGTCTCGAGGTATATGTTTATATTATCTTGTTAAATGTTGGTGAACAACTCATTTTAAAAATTTATTGCTTAGTAACGTAAACTATATGCCTATGGATTTCAGGTTGAGCGGGTATCGGCAGATGAACAGGGACAACCATGAGAGGAGGATGGTGCAGATTAGGTCCCAGCTGGATCGGTTGGGCGTTCATGAGGTACTATTTAAATGTTGTGTCATATTTTAGTTTTACATTTACCTTGTAAGTCCAATTTTTAACCAAATCACCTTGTAACGAACTGTATGCAGTTTGCATGTACGCCTTATGATGAGCAGGCTTGGGACACATTGCGACCTGAATGGCACTCCCAAACTTATTTGTGAAGTTTGCAGCCATGTGCCTGACGCAAAAACCATGGTGTGCGGTTGGTGTCGCCCACTCGTTGATCGGGTTGTTAAGAGCAGATCGAATGGCATGCGACCTGTCAGATATGATCATCACACCCTCCTGGGGAATAACATGCCGCTTAAGATTTCTAAGGAAGAACGCCCACACATCGATTGTTTCAGACTCAACAATAGCAAATGCGAGCGGCAGGATGTTATCATTTCCATCCTGCGCCACAGCTATCAGCAAAACCCCACCAAACTTTCCATATAAGTGGGTCCCATCGATCGAGACAAACGACTTGCAATACTTGAATGCTTCAACGCATTGGGGAAATGCTGAAAACACCTTGTCAAACTGACTAGAGTCGCGGTCCAACAGGTTTCCCCGGTAGTAAGGAACAACCTCCAAATCAGTCGCCGTGCCCGGACAAAAATCACTGAATGCTTGCACCAACCTAGGAACCTGATTATAAGATTCCTCAAAGTCCCCATACAACTGCAACATAACTTTCTTCTTCACCATCCAAACTTTCCCGTAAGATGGCATGAAATGATAGCTCTGTTGGACGGCAGCCTGCAATAACGAGACTGACACTGAAGGATTTGTCTTCACCATCGGCAGCACCACTGTTGTGATCAAACTGCTGTCGAGCTGAGAGTGATCATCTGCCATGATAGGCGCCAAACATGTATGAGGACCGTCTACCTTTCTCACCTCCCTACAGAAGCACCAGACCAAAATGTTATCGATAATTTCGTACTAAAATATAAATTCAAGGAGACACAACGCTTTCACTTACCAATATCCCAAATTTTGCCGCAAAGAAACCCGAATCATCCATGGACACCCGGCTGTGTAATGCTTGCAGCGACAGTGATACTTGAGCCGATCAGACTCAATAACCTTATACTCAGCATTTCTTCGGATACTATAATTCTTCACTGCCGTCAGCACTGCCTTTAGATTCGGCATCCTATGGTCCACCGTGAACTCAACACCTCCATCCGTATTATACTCAACAACAACTGACTCCGTGGATGGATCCTCGACATGTCGCACGTCAATGTCTAGTTGCTGGAAAAAGCTCGGAACATCCGTAAGAGCAGGGATAGGATTAGGGGCAGGGAGCACAAGTCGCGGACCACCAGCAGTGGGAGTATTCGGGACCAGCTCATCCTCGTCCGTGCTATGGCCCGATGACTCATCGTCATAGTCGGAATCTTCGTCGGAGTTATAATCCGGCGGAACAATGTTGATCGGAGCAGGAACCGCCGACAATTGATACGGACGAAATCCACTAGATCCACCAACGTGGCGCACCTCTTGCATAATCCTCCTATGCACCTCAAACGTGATCCACACATGTCTGTCCTCGCTAAGCCACAAGGGACGATATTCTAACCGATCATCAGGTGTGACCGCCTGAAATCGATATGCCAGCCTTCTGATCTCACGTGGGCCGTCCGACCCAAGATGAGACAGAATAACCTGCTTCAGCTCATACAATGTGTTTACACGGGTATTCCTAAACACTAACGGCGCATCCGATTGGAAATATGCCCCGTTCTCTCCTTGTATGAAAGCTCCATTCACCTATACAATAAAATGAAACATATCTTGTGCCATTGGTGTGTTTTGTGGTTCATGGAAGCTCCATTCAATGCAGCTGCTTTTATAAACATGGAAAACCCAGTACCTATCCTACATGGGGCAGTATTGAATTCAACTCAATACCGGTCCCAGATGTAGCTGTATTGAATTTTATACAGTACCGTCCGAACCGGTATTAGTGTTTTTTTTTATTTTAATTTTTTGGCCTAATACCGGTCCGGACCAGTACTGGTTTGACCGAATATCGGTACTCCTAATATAATTTATTTTGGTAAATTTGTTTAAAACAATTATTTTGGTAAATATCGAATTTTTTTATTTATTTAAAAAAATTTCTTTATATCATGTTATAATTCACCCCTTAAAAAGTTAAAAAGAAAGAATTACTTTTAAAGAAAGTTTTAGTATCCAATAAAAAATAATAATAATTAGTTAATCTTATATATATATTTTTTAAAAATAGAATATAAAATCTCATATTTAAATTGTTAGCTGATGTTGACTAAATTTATTATTTAGCATTGTTGTTATTTTTTTTCTTGTGTGTCCGAGCAACTTATTTAAATTTAACCAAATCAATTTTATGTAAATATAATAATTACCATTTTAATGTTAATTTAATTATTTTTTCCTTATTTTTTAGGATAATATTAATAAAGATATAATTATTGAAAGAAAAATGTTTTATAAGTCATGAAGATCTACTTTTATCCCTTTTTTTTTTAATTTAGTATAATGATTATTTTAACAATTGTATATAGTATAGATCTTGCAGCATAAAACGCTGTCGTTTAGCTTAGCAGCGCGCCACCGTGGCACTGCCAATTACAGTGCAATGCACAAAATACGCAATTATACCGAACACGAAAAAAAAAACAAAAAAACAAAAAAACAAAAGAACCCTAATGAATGTCTCTTCAGCTGCATTAATTTCTTCTCGTTCGCGGGAACATAATCCTTTAACAAATTTGTGCGCTCTCTTACCCATTTCAGAGTTTGAATCCCTAACATAAAATTTGCTTCTTTTTCTCAGTGAACTACAAAATCCCCCTTCGCTATTGCAACTGCAAATATTTAGGGTTTCGGTGATTTCTGTTTATTCATATTTATGGTAGCTGTGGAAACTAGTCGTGTGATGGAAAGGGAGCGAACTCGCAAACGCCCTCGTCTCACGTGGGACGTGCCTCCTCCACCACCACCACCAGCATCTCAGCAGGTTCCTCAATTTTCTCGATTAATTGGAAATTGAAGATTTTAGGTTTTTTGGTTTTTAATTGCATGATATGGAAATTCAGATTGTTATTGGCTTTTTTCGCAGGCTGAAAGGGGTGTGGTTGATGAAGGAATCGAAAAGAGGCACGCCTCGCCTCCAAGAAGGGATGACGATCGTGACGGCCATTATGTCTTCAATCTTGGCGAAAATCTCACTCCTAGATGTAATTGCCACCTTTATTGCAATTTATTATTATTGTTATTTGTTTGGAAAAAAATGAACAATTGAGATTCTTTTACAACAATGCTCAACCTTATGGGTATTTTATTTATTTATTTTGTGTTATGTACTTCTGTTTGCGTTTAAAGTTTTATTTATTTATTTATTTATTTATTTTTTGTTTAAGTCACTGCAACTATGTTGGTTTCAAATTTGAGTCTCCTTTGGTTTAGTTAGTTAGTTTTAGTTACCATGGACTTCACTTTTTCAAATTAAATAATTTTAAGTTAGGGTTGCATAGTTTCACGCATGGTGTTCATTTGTGCTATTCGAAGAATTCTTAGGTGTTTTGAAAGTAAATAAAAGCTCTAAATGACAAATTATTAATGAGGAGGCATGAGTTGATCAGAGAGAGCAAATTCGTTTTATTTACTCTCAAAGTATGCTCAATGATGTGGTTTGATCCATGTAGCCGAGACCCCACCTAGCGGGACAAGGCTTTGTTGTTGTATTTACTCTCACAACACCTAATAATAACTTGTGCTATTTTGTATGTGTGTTTTTGTGTTTTCTTTTTAACCCTTGTTTTGGGTTAAAAATTTCCTCATGTTAGGGTCTTGTTGATTTTGACAGATAAAATCCTCAGCAAGATGGGTGAAGGTTAGCGGTCAAGTGTCCTCTGAATACAAGATTTTAAATTTTTTGTCACTGTGCTTGTGTCATTCAGCATATTGCTAGTGCTGTAGGCACATTTGGTCGAGTTTTGGAATGTTGGGATCGCCAAGCCAGAGAATATGTTGCTGTCAAGGTAATTAGGAGCATTCGGAAATACCGGGATGCAGCAATGCTTGAAATTGATGTGCTTCAACGTCTGTCTAAGGGTGAAATAGGAATCTCACGGTAAAGATCCTAACATTGTTAAATGGCTTATGATTTAGTAATTGCAAATTTAGGCAACATTAATATTTACTTTGAAGCACGATTCTCCTCTGCAGCTGTGTGCAGATCCGGAATTGGTTTGATTATCGAAATCACATATGCATTGTAAGTATACTTATGATATGTCTCTAGACAGAATATATTTGTTCATATACAAGAATTTTGTTTAGAGAAATTCTGTTATTGATCTGGAAATGCTTTTTCTACTTTTTATCCCTATGTTTGGGGTATCCTTTGCAATGTTTTGTGTTAGTAGGCGGCTGATATCAATTCTGAATGATACTATCTTTTCCCCGTGGTATATGAGTGCCCTTACGTTGTTCAATTATGATTCTTTCTATTCAGGACATAAGTATTAAGTTCAGCTATTTGGTGGATTGTTTTAAATATGTCCATGTGGGCTTTATTAGTAGATCTGAGAACTAAGCAGAAAAACTCCTTTCCATGCATTTTAATGGTGTTATCAGGTCTTTGAGAAGCTTGGACCAAGCTTATTTGATTTTCTAAAGAGAAATAAATACTGCCCATTCCCTGTGGACCTTGTTCGGGAATTTGGACGACAGCTTTTGGAATCTGTAGCATGTCTGTGGATTATTCTTGGCCTTCAGTTTATTTCTCATGTCTTAATATTGTATCGCTTGCTTTTCTATCAACCAACTCTTTCTCCCTTGGCCTACTTTCTCTGTCCGGGGTTACAGTGTATCTTGGTTGTGTTTGCTTACTCTTGTTTCATATGATCTATCCTATTCAGATATGCATGAACTACATCTAATCCACACTGACCTGAAGCCAGAAAATATACTTCTTGTTTCTTCTGAATATGTAAAGC
>JASCZI010000037.1:153144-175272 GCA_036250425.1 Stylosanthes scabra
TTCCACCAGGCTTAAGAACATAAGCATACTCATCCAGCAAGAATGGGCTGATAACCCTTCGGCGGTGATTCTTCTCTTTAAAATGAGGATCGGGAAACAAGAAAAACATCTTTGTGAGTTGTGCTTTCTCAAAATAATTGGGAATGTACTTCATTGAGTTAGTCCGCACCACAGAAACATTTTGGTATTGACCTGGATTTGTTACCCTCAGAGATAATATCCGTTCCTTGACATACTCGGTCACTTTATCTCTAAGCTCCATTCCAATCATCAATGTTTCTGGGAAAAGGGTTGAAAGACTGATTAGCAGGCCTCCAAAACCACAGCCAATATCAGCAAACTGGACCTTTCTAGAACCATCAACTTGATCTGTTGAGGTAAAGATCTGAGGGTAATGGAGGGAATAGTCAAACTGACTGGGGGATATTGGCACAGGGAAGTGGGAGTCACTCAGTGGATTGCTGTGTGCTCGTGCTCGGTAGAAGCGCTTTCGTGGCAAACCGGTTGACTTGCTAATAGTTGCTTTTACCTCAGTCTCCGGCATTTCTATTTATTCAAACTGCAGGATAATAAAAGCAAAAATTTTATAAAAAAAGACCTAATTTGGTAATTGACAAAGCCACACATTTTGTTTCAATCAGGCATCTAAGATTGCAAGCAAATGAAATGATGCTTATTCTAACAACTAGCAACATAGTCAAAAGAAATGATGTCAAGTTGATTGTAAATTGAAGTTGAGATGCAAGTTTCAACAAACAAACTGTTTTCTTTATTCTCTAGAAGATGTTATAACACAGAAAATAAGAGATCAAAGGAATATCATGCATTATTATGAGCTGAAGATCACTAACCATAGATGCATATTTCAAAGCAAAAAATTGTTAAAAGTTGATGTTAAGATGATACACATTAACTAACATTACATCAATACATCATAGACATATTGAGAGCTCAGATTCTTATTATTTCAAAGCCTCTTCCTATTATTTTACCATTGCCTTATCAACTGAAAATTGACCACATTTTTCACAAGATTAAATATACCATCCCAAACAGTTTCCTAAATACTAAATGAAATAAAGGGTAGATTCTTCCAATATCTTGAAATCTTAAAAAAAGCAATCAATTCTTCTACCATTGATGATTAAGAGGGTATTTACTATTTAGAATTAGAATGACAAACAATTTCTCTTTTAAAGTTCAAATCTGGATAATTACCTATATCAAAAAGACATGAAAATCAAATTTTCCTAAGAATAAAAGTAACATTAAAAAAAGAGTTTGAAACTAATATAATCATAAACTAAATATAAGTAAAATACAATGATAATGCAGTCCAAAGTATATAAAAGATAAGATGTGAAATATTTAACAAAAAGGGACCAAATTGGAACCAAAAAATGGCAGTAAGATTTGAACAAAATGCAAATGAAGCTTGTAGGAATTATAACGAACACGTGGTGTGCGTGCAAAATCCACCACAAAACAATTACACAGAGATCAACACAAACAGAAACACATGGCAATCCTAAACTGGCGTTCCACTTATCAAAGTGAAAGCACATGAACCAAAACTGGGTGCAGAGAATTTTCGCAATGGCAATCACAAAACCATCACAACAGCGCTCAAAACAATTAAAAAAAAAAAACAGAAGAAAAGTGTTTGAGGCCAATTAGAGAGTACCTAAGAGAAAGAACGAAAAGATAAACTATTGAAGCGTTGAAAGTTTCTGAATGAATGCAGTGAGTTCAGTTTCAGCGGCAACGAAGCAACGAAATGTAGAAACTAGAAAGTGGAGAATGTGAACATAACAGAAACTCAGAAAGAAAGAGGTTTTTGAAGGAGTGAAAAGAGAGTGGGCTTCATAACAACGTACTTGGGCTCACATAGCTTATTGGGCCTCAACCAGACCCATTCACTTACAAAGGGATAGGGGTTCTGACCCAAAAAAAATGAAAGGGATAAGGGTTGGGTTCAGACTTCAGAGAAGGTGGGACTGTGGCGGAGGCATGTGTTCCTGATCTTTGTCTCTAAAGGAAGCCACATCATGTTCGATTCTCGGCGGAGGAAAAAGAACCTATGTGTTAAGGGAGGGGTAGGGTTTGGGATGGGTTGAGGTAAGCCCACGACCCAAAAAAAAAAAACAAAACCGGAGGTGGGACTTACTGGATTTTGGTTGGGGCTGTCAAACGGGAGGGCCTGGCCCATTTAGTCCCGGCCCGTTTAGCCTGGTTTTATACGGACTAGAATTTTTCTAGCCCGGTCCATTTATGGCCAGCTCGACGGATAAACGGGCTGGCCCGTTTAATTAATTAATTAATTATTTTTTAAAAAAAATAAATAAAAATTTTAATTTTTAATTTAAAAAAATTACTTTTGACAAAAAAATACTTTTTTAGCAAAAAAATCATATAAAAAAACAAAGTTTTTCGTTGATGGGGTCGGGTTTTCGAGTCGAGTGAGATAAAATATAGAAAAAAAATGCTATCTTTAAAAAAATTTTAAAATAAATTAAATAAACGGGCCAGCCCGTTTAAGCCCAGATTTTTTCGGGTTAAATGGGCTAGCCCGTTTAAGCCCGAATTTTAAACGGTCCGGGCTCAAAAACAAAAGCCCATCCGTTTAGACGGATAAACGTGTTGGCCCGACGAGTTTGGCCCATTTTAACGGCCCTAGTTTTGGTTGGTTGTAATGACCATAAGCCCAAGAGAAAAAAAACTAATATTTTATGAACCTATTTTAAATGTGGATTGTGCTATGTGTATACTAAATTCAGTCACTAAAATTAGTTATTAGTGTGTAATACATATTTAAATATAAAATACACACTAAAATAAAATATAAACTATATATGTAATTATACATTAATATATAGTAACTGATTTAAATAGTTAATTTTAATGTGTAAATATAATTTTTTTTAAGGGTTCAACCTAAACTAATTCAAAATCAGCCGAATTAAATTAGGTCAATTCTTGTAAAAAAAAAAAAAAAAACCAATTCAACATATATGATAATACATAACAAATTAGTAAAATCTTACTTTTAAAAAATAATTTTAATATATATTACAAAATATTTATATCAAAATAAATTATTTTAAAACAAAATAATATCATATAATACCAAAAACATTAATTAAAGTATAAAAAACATAACATTTCATTACTATTTTTACCATAAAAATAATGTATATATTTTGTTTGATTATATAACATGATTTCAAGTTCAGCTAGGAAGCATGGTCGGAATCCAGCTTGAAAATTAGATCAAATAAAATAACAAATTTGAATTTTTAGGGTTTTGTTTGCCTTGAATACCTCTACTATCAGCCCTTGTGATTATGAAGGTTTTGTCCAACAGAAAAATAAATATATTTTGTGTGTCCATATTTACAGTGTATTAATATTTATTAAATTGTCTCTTATTCTACTTTTTATCATCAACTAAATGATATAGTAATAGTGAATATGATTCTAGTTAAAAGGGTAAGTGTTTCATGGTCAAATTAAACAAATAAGGCTTAAAATTCTAAACCTTATTATAAGACACTCAAACACGCACACACACCTAGAGAGTATTTTAGGGGAAAAAAAATTATGTATTAAATCTCTCTTATATCTTCGTTATATAATAGACAGATAAAAATAGATAATAGATAACAATTATGCTACCTATATGCTTTAATTTCCACGATTAAGTGACACATTTTTTTATTGTTTAAAAAAAGTTAAATATATTTTGTCCATTAAAACCATAAAAGGATGTAAAAAAATCTAATTAGTTACATGTGTTATCAGTAGTTCTGTGTTAAAATTGTGGCTGCAATTTTCAGTAAAAAAGAATATTGAAAAACATTATATAAAACTAATTTGCAACTGCACTTTAAAACAATGAATTTTTGTTGAGAGTTCTACTTCCTTCAGGCATCAGTGTCCAAGAAGAAATGTGTTTGTTAGAGATATAATAGCCATTCATAATATAAATCTTCTATGATTTAAACATCTAAAATTTAACTCTTATGACTCAAAAATAAACAAGGCAACACTATTTATATATTTATTTTAGTCAATCAAGTTTAATCAAGTCATTTATTTCGATATTAAATAAAATATTATTTCGATATCAAATAATATAAAAAATAACACCAAAATGAACTTATATATTTGACATCGAAATAGTCTTCTATTTAACATAGAACAAATAATTTATTGAATAAAATAGATGTACATCTAAAATTATTAAAATACAATTGAATATAAAATAAATAATAAAAAGAAAAGCAAATTCTATATATATTCTCATATTAATTTTAATTTTTGGGAAAAAAAAAATTTCATGACACAAAAACGATATATATTCGGAGTTTCTTGCACAGTGAAGAATGAAGACTAGTTAAAATTAAAGTGCATTAATTTGAACATTATAAGTGGGACAAACCATATATAGTAGCTGCAGATTCAAAGAGGGACAAGAGACTTTTCAGCCAATATTTCCATAAAGCTTGGCTTCTACAAATAATGCAAAGAATTATCACTTCTACAAGAAATATAAAACGTACTATACATTATATAAGACAAGAATTCAATTTGTAAGGTATATGTAGTTTTGTTGTTTAATTTTCTTCTTACCCTCGCATTAATTCAATCCCACTTAGGTATATTTTGAATTCTCTACAACTATTAAAAAAACGGTATATTATGAACATATTTTTGGACAAACAACTACCCTTTGAATAATTTGTATCATTTTTGGAAACAATAATTATCATGTTACGCCATTACCACCCCCAATTTACTTTTCTTGCATACTATAACTACTATATATACATATGCTAACAACTTTCAATAATCATGTAATTTGATATTAGTGTGTATAATATTAATTAAAGAAAATCTAGCTTAATGATCATGTCATTATGAAAGTTCTATAGGTAAGTTGCAGCCCTAATACTTTATTTTATTTTCGAAGTGATTGACAAGTAAAACAATAACATGCATGTATGTAACCTTTCACACATAATAATCTAGGGTTGTAGTTAGGGTTAGGGTTCTTCTTCTTTGCTTCTTCCTCCTTTTTAGTGACAAATGTTCAACTACTTCACCATTAATATTGACAAAGTCGTTTCTAGATAGATAAATTTAATTTAATTTAATTAGCCTTGATCAAGAAAGATAATAATATGAAATAAATGTATCTATATCATCGTGTTTACTACGTAATTAATTAAATTAAATTTATTATGATATGTTAATGTTTGAATGATGGAAGGGATAAAAGTAGTTAATTTTTTTTTATTGTTGTTATTATTATGTATTGTTAGATAACAATAAAATCCAATTAATATTGTAATCCGTACGGTCTCCTCTATATATCTCTTAAGACTTTAAACAATCTTTCAAATTTGTAGTAATTTTATCTAAAGCAAACCAAATATAACAAATGATTTTTTTATAACTAATAAATAATTGAAAATGAGTAATTAAGGATATAACAAAATTTTTAGTTGATAAGAGAAACTTTAGTGCAAAGTCGTTTCAAAGCAAAATATATTTTAATTTTTTTCTTTCAAAATGATTTTAAATTTAATATATATATATAATTATTCATATAATTTCACGTAACAAATAATTTTTTAAAAGAAGTGGTTTTATGAATTTGATCAAGTCAATAAAACAGCAAAACATTTTTCGGACTTTTGCTTCCTTATGAGAAGATCTCAAATCCATGGCAGTCTCAAAAAGCCATAAATATAATAAAAGATTGACTAATTAAATACCATGTTAAAATCTATATCTATATCTACTATTAATAAAGAGTATATGATTGAGGATTGGGTATCTGAATTGGTCACTTTGGTCTCTTACTTAATTATATTGTGGTCTCGATCTTTTTCTTCATGTTGTGGTTTTTTTCTCTTGAAAATAAAAAAAAAATATATTCTTAATATTTGAACAAAAAAATATCAATTATGAAATTAAAGGATACACTTTATTAATTAACTAATTTCATATTAACTATTTACTATATCATATATTTAGAATAACATAAATAAAAATCGATTAATATATAGGCATGTTAATAGCAATAAGAGTATATTATATTTGTGTAAATGTTTTCTCCCTCCTATCAACTTAAACTTTTATGAGGGGTGGTTTTATGTTAATTAGAACTTTTATAATCGATCAAAATCTAGAGTTCAATTGTTATTATAAAAAAAAAATAGAAAAAAGCATAAAAGAGAAAAAAAGAAAGGCGATGCACATTTCACCAAACTTTAAAAAAAAAAAATTATTACGTAAAAAAACATGTTAGAAATATATTATAATATTATTTTTTAAAAAAAATTTAAACTGATAAAAGGAGATACATATGATTTCTTCCTTCAGTTTAATTTTCGAAATAGTAGTGATTTTATATTATTATATAATTAAACTCCAATAACTAAGAAAAAAAAAACACTCAATTGAGTATATATGAAGCTCAAATTAAGATTTTGACATGTTTGTCATTTGTTATTTACATACATATATGCTTAAGTAGTGAAGAATAAGCTAAGAAACCTCATATAACCCAGCTGTCAATTAGTTATGGCAATCTTCCTCTTTGCTTTAATATTTCTTTCTAGAAACTTGATATGCACTGATATACAACTGCTTCTGTCATGATGATTAATGTTGACCAAAACTAGCAATAATATGACAAAAAATAGAAACTTGTTGTATGTATATACCACTGCAACATCCATCCATGAGTAGAATAATAATAATGGTTTGTAACAAAAATTTTATCTTGGTATATAGTTGTTATATATATGGCTTAGATATATAAGAAAAACTTGATCTAAATTCTAACTCATGTAAAGAACATATAGCTAGTATATATGCTAGCTCAAGGATTTGAGATTTGAATAATTAATAAGGGTATGATAATTTTGTTAGAGAATTTGAGATTCTATAGGAGGAACTCTTCTAGCACTGTTTACAACTAACACTACATGCATATTCCAAGTAGAAATTAAGAGGACAAATCATCAGTGTAGAAGAACTTTTCTCCTAATTAGGTTATATATTAATTATTTTGTGTTTACAGATCTACAGTTTGTTCTTCAAGTTTTTAATAGATTATTATTAGAAATCTTTTAATAAATTTTCTGTGTATCAAAACTTATATTATTGTGCAAATAGAATTGTTATATATATATATATCACAACGCAAATAGCTTGGCCATGTCTAGCATCTAAATACAGATTAAAGCAAAGCATGAAAACCAAAAACCAGAAACTAGAAACTAGAACTACCTAGTAATTTAAATTGTTGGGATAATTAGTTCGAAAATACAGTATTAAAATTTAATAACCTTTTGGATAAGTGTTAGAGAGAGTACCTTGATATCAATTCCAAGTGGTTTTTCATTTTCAACTATATATACGTTAATTATTCCTTATACAACATTATTATATTAAATCGTACGTGGTCAAAACTATATATAAGTGCTTGATTTTGATTTGTTCTTAGTATATTTATATAATTTATTAGTAATCTAATAGTATAAAATTAAAGAGTTCCATAATTAGTCAAATAATGGGAGTCCGATCACTCACTCTGGCGAAAGGAGGTTTGAACCGTGAAAGAACTAATTATTCGTTGCCTTGCTTCTTTTACAATATTGTTTTTCCTAAAATTTGACATTGATAAAAATAGATATATAAACGGTTGGAAATAAATTTTAAACTCAGAAAATTTATGAAAGTTGGTAAAGTAATACTACTTTAATAATTTTGTAATTTTTATAAAGCATTATTTTTACCATTTTATATATTTTTTTATTTTAAAGGAGCTTAATCCTAAACGATTTTATCTATCACACAATTCATTGAACAAAAGTCCCTTTTGAATTTATATGATTTTTTTTTTTTAAGTGAATAAGGATGAAACTCTTAGATAATAGAAGCTGCGATGATATTATATATATCATAATACTACTTTTTTTGAAAAATTAAACTGATAGAAATAAACATATGAAAAATTATATTTCTAATATTACATTTATTTTTAGCGGGTTAATGTTCTGCAGAAAGTTATGAATAAAGATTAATTATATTACATAAACACAATAAATTAACTAGCTAATAATCAACCATTTTATAAAGATATATATATGTTTGGTGTTGATGAAAAGCTTTTATCATAATAATAATAATGCCATAAAAAACCTTAACTATTCTAATATGTCAAATCTAATTTGATCACTGATGATTTTTTGCATTTATGAAATATTTTTTAATAAAGATAAACATAATTTGTAAATAATTTATTGATAATGGCACAACAAGAATGTTACTATTAACCATCATAAATTATAACATTCTAGATGCAAGGAAAAATATAATGAATGAGAAATTAAACTCGATAAAGTTGCCGAGGAGATTTAGATCATATGATATTATTCTTTTTCAAATTTTGGGTTCTAGCTAAACTTAAAGGGAAAAAAAATCAATAAAGTTGAATAATGCCAATACATAGCAACTAAGGCATGTAACAATTTAGAGGCAGCCATTTATTCCCTCCTGTATGCAACCCATGAAATCAAATTATTTTCTAATTAATTTTATTTAATTATTTTATTTAGAGCTTCAAAGAAAAGCCTACTAGGTGATGTTTTCAGAACAGGTAAACATATGAGTGAGACACTCATAAAATTAGATAAATTATTTGAAGTGAATGGCAAGTAATTAAGCAGTGGATTGTGATAGATGGATTTTGGAACCTTTTGTTTTTTGTTTTTTTTTTGTGTTTATATATTAACACAATTGAATGGTAAAGACGTGAATGTTTGGAATTATATCATAACTACCTACCTTTGAAAAAATTATCAACAATATAATCAAATCAAAAGACTGCAAAAGTGTGATTCACTAAATCCTTCCGACAATTCAAAATACTTGTGTAACAAGTAACATGCACCTTTCACATTTCAGGACAAGATTAGTTATAAATCACAAAACATTAATAATCACATTTTAATATAATTAATAATAATGAAATCTTCTTATCAATCTCTGTGACCAGTTAATTAATTTGGCTTCTGAATACAACACATTAGTACAAAAATACTGTATTTAGTTATAAAGTGTAACTTTCTCACTTTACATACACTTAATTAATAAGAGATAATATGACAAATGTCATTGAAGGAATGAAACAATAATCAAGGTAAGTGTAGAAATTTTTTCATAATTATGTGGGTTAGAAATATAATTATTTATATGTCTTCTCCTATTAATTTAAATTTTTAGAAAAGACAGTGGATTCATAATATAATTTTAAGTTTTTACGATAAAAAATAAAATAAAATTTGATTCTTGTTAAATCATAAAAGAAAAAAATTAAACACAAGGGAAAAGAAAAAAAAAAAGAGAAAACCTATTCGAAGATTCACGACCTATTACTTTAAAATTTTGGAACATGAAATCACTTTATCCTAAAAATTTAAATTTATAAAAAAAGCACATGAATAAAATGTTTATTCTTTAATACGCCTCGCATATATAATACTTTATTTTTTATTTGCATAAATTTTTTATATAATTTTTTTAATCTTTTAATTTGTCATATGATGAAATTCTTTCTTTTAGTTCGGGTTAAAAATAATTTATAATAAATCATACTAACTAGTAAAACTATCTTAATTAGACCTAGACCTACTTCTACTCATTACATCAAATTCTACACCTTTTGATTATATAAAATGATACTATAATAAAATCACTTCTCTCAAAAGCTTAATTCAAGAGGCACGAGAATATATATACATGAATGAGTTTCACAACATGTGTATAATCTGACGGCTCATTATTATTAGTTCTCTTAATTAAGAGAATGTTTAGAAGATTGAATCCATGCATGTTGAGCATGATAAACATTTTGTGGCCACCAGCAAACACAAAAAATATAGTGATTTTGCCATGTATTTATGAAGAAACTAAGCTGATTCTGCATGCAGTTATATTTAAGGCAGATTTTGCAAAAAAGGTGGCATAGTCAAACACTTAATTAGCTTTATTTTGGGATGTTACAGTTCCTATTATATGGATATACACATTTAACAATTCAACTGAGATAGCAAGTTTAAAAATTAAAACAATTTAAAATGCTGGAAAGATTTTAGGATTTCGCTGAAACCAAATCTGATTTAAAAAAAAATAAAAAATAAAAAAAAACAACTAAAACCATGCATACATTCCTATAAATAGGAGATCGAATTTTTTAAAACTAATAAATTAAATCAGTTAATTAATTAGATATAAAAGCTGAGATCCTAAAGGCGGGCGAGTAGTATTTCTATCCAAAATTAACAGAAAGTTGTGCTGTCGGTACCTACTTAGGTGGTTGGAAGCTTATTCTCTAACTATCGGTTTAATAACTTTTTTATATCGAAAAAAAAAAAACTCAAGAATAAGCAATATTTATTTATATTAGCCAATAATTTTAGTCACGTATGCCCTTTATTTATATATTTGGATTTTTTACTTATTTTATAATTTATATCAGCTTATAAAAATATGCCAGTTGATTAAGTATAAACAAAAAAGTAAATTATGCTGGTTCTATAGTAATTTTTTTTTAAATAACTAATAAGTAAGAGAGATATATAACTATTTATATTATATTATATTATATATATATATATATATATATATATATATATATATATAATTTTTTATGTAAAATAATTTGATGTACATGAGTATAAAACTCAAACTTTTGAAATTAAATAATTATTGTTCACTTTAATGAAAAAAATACAAAATTCACTTGTATTTTCAATAAATATCATTTGTGAAACCATTATTTTTTTTTGACATATGTGACCTACATGGTCACTCACAACACATCTGATGGTGCAGCTTCTTAGTGGTGTCTCCCACATCACTTGGCCAAGCCAACGGCTGCGGTCAACTTCGCCGCGGGTGGTAATACTAACCATATTCGCGGGTATCTAATTCTATCCAACTCGTTCGGATCGGGTTGCCAACCCTACCCGCAACAGAGCGGGTTGAGTGCGGAGCGGGTTGGCTTGCGAGTAAGTAGGGTCAGGGTTTAAGCTCAACCCTACCCGTTCAACTCGCATCCCATATTTTTTAAAAAATGTTAGTGTTGGGGATAAAATAAATAATCTTTTAGTTATATAAAATGGTTTTAACTACTCAACTATCACTTCAATTTCTAGTTTTTATACATTAAATATGTAAAAGCTTTTTCCATTTACTTACATGTATAATATGAAATTATACAAATCATAATTTCTAAATTAAACCTATCATCAATCGCAATCCGCGGGTAGGGTTGGATACCCGCGGATTGAGTGCGGGTAGGGTTAGGGTTGAGAATTTCTCAACCCGTGGATAAAGTAGGGTTGAATTATAAATGAAATATCAACCCGCGTGTAGGGTTAAAGTTATTAGGGCTAAACCCTATCCTACAATACAAATACAAAGTTCTAGTTAAAATTTCTTAGTTACAAATAAGGATAAATATAAGAAATTAGCTTTTAATTAATCAATACTAATAAACCTTTTTAAGAATCTAATTTTCCGAAAGGTTTAAGATTAAGAATTTATGATAAAAGAAATTAAAGAGAGTTTACTCATATATTAATTAAATTAAAGTAGTTTCTTAGTTGAACTCTAACAACAATAATAATAATATTGAAAGTTTAGAGAGGGGTGAGGAAGGTGAAGGAAGGAAGTTATTGTAGGTGTTGGAATATGTATACTATTTTTGTTTCCTCTACACTTGGACTTCCCAATTGGTTGCAACTTACTCCAATTTTGTCATATACACTAGCTTAGCTAGCTACATGCATAGTAGATAATAAAATATAAATTTAACTCTTAAAATATTTTGATGTTATAATTCTAAATGAGTTAATCATTTTATAAAATTAATATTAATAAATATAATAATTTACAATTTAAATAAAATTACATTTATATTTTATATATTTAATTTATTATATTTTAATTTCATGTGAACTTTAGATTTTCTATGGCTTGGCTACATGCATCTCTTCACATTCCACACACAATAATTATGGTTTAGAACGAAGAACTATATATAAATTAATTCAAACTATCATTATTTATTATAATAATTTCTATTCTAATATATACGATACAATAATATGAGTATGTATGTATATGTGCCTTAATAATATTCCTCAATAATAATATATTTGTCAGCATGCAAGAGGGGACCGTGGTCAACTCTTGATATATGAGACAAAAATAATACTGATTTTTATATATAAAAAATTATAAACGTTTGTCAAATTGCAAGCAATAATAAAATGTAAAGTAATAATTAATTAAGAAGGTGATGAAAATTATTCGGAAACGCCAAAATGGTGGCGACAGTGTTGCCTTAACAGCAGCCATGGTTTTCGCTTCTATTTGCTCTCTCTGCCTTTTTGGAATAAGCAAATTAAATTATCTCATTACTAATATCTACCAACACCAACACATGTATATCATCTGTGCGTACCAAAATCAGTTATAGTGTAAAATATACAATATAACAATAATATTATAAAATTAATATTATGAAGTCCTTAAAAAATTAATAATTAAGTTGTTATTTAAAATTAAAAAAAAATTATTATTTAAAATTGAAAAATATTATTTTTTAAATAGAATAAGAATGATATCCACAAAATATATAAGTTATATATACTCAAGTTAAACTACATATGTATTTATCATCCGTAATTAATCTACCATCACCATTAAGTGTATTGACTTATAAATATATTGGCTCTCAATATTTTCTCACATCAAAATATAAGATATATATGTAGTTTAACTATTTTTAGTATGTATTTTGTATTTTCATATGTATTGTAACACTATAGCTAATTTTGATAGCTGATTTTGGTGTGCAAATAGAATAGTTAATACATATTATATATCTATAGTTCTGTAAAAAAAATTATTATTATATACCTCTTCTTACTTGATTTTTTTTTCCGTTGGACGCCCTCTGAAACACCACCACCATGTCCTCCAATGACCGTTGCGACTCTGTCCCTAAAAGAGGGAGATCAAGTGAGAGAAAACAGAATCGTGACAGCGATCAGATGACGTGTTGGTGCTTGTAAATATGACAGTACTTTAAAAAAGGTAATTTTTTAAAATTATACAAAGATTCATTTATAATAATTAGTATATGATTGATTGAGATAAATAACGAAGTCATTACTTTGATTGAAAGACGTAACGATAATGTTTCATAGGGCGTTTCAACCGAAAGAAAGAGAAACTAAGTAAAAGAGGTAACTAACTCTCTCATCTAGAGAGGGTTGGTTAGAATCCACCAACTAATAATATATATCCTATTCATTATGTATATAAAAAAATATTTATATAATATTAAATATATATTAAAAAAATCATTATTCTTTGGAGGTTGTTTTAAAGTTTTTTAGATTTTTTGAGAACTGTTTTATAATTCACTTGTATGAGTTAACGTTCCATGTTAGCTATCATTGTTAATGATTAATGGAATAATTTTGAGGAGAATTATATTGTAGAACAAAAATGAACATTTAAGATTATTTTATGTATTTTAAAACTCAAATATTGAAATATTCCCTTTTAAAAACCTCTTGAATTAAATGGCCATGGGGTAATTAGTTCTTTTTCTAAAAAAAAAAAAATGAATGCATCTCATATGTGTAGTGGAAATAAAATTACAAGGGATATGGATTTCTGGAAATTGGTCAGGGGAAAGTGGAGCTGTCTTCCATAAAACGGTCTTCTCTTTCTTTCTCTATCTTTAAATAATTACTTGGTAGCATCCAAAAAAAAAATTATATATCATGTTATTCTTTGTTCTTCATTCTTTTCCTTTGACCTTATTATTGTCTTTACTTATATATATATATATATAAAATTTGTTTTGGATGAGTCGAAAAAGTTAATAATGTACATATTCATTTTATTTTATACTAAAATTTATTTCTTTTTAAAGAAATAAGTTATATTTTATATTTTTAACTATAAAAATTCTAAAACTATATCATAATTAAATTTTAAAAAACTAAAAATAATTTTATACAATGATCAATTAATTATTTTATATATAAGACAAAATTTAAATTACTCAACATTTAAAGTAGACACCAAATTAGTTAACTAGATTGTAAAATTCATAAGAAACAGTATATCAGGTATACCATATGATAATTCATTATCTTAATTATTAATTTTAATTATAAAATTATTTTAAAATAAATACATATTAATATTAATATTAACATTTAAAAATACTAAAATGTCGTATACCATAATGCATGACATGTTTACAAACTTAAAGTATAGAAAAATTTTGAAGTATATCGATATAGTATATCTATAATCCGTAACCGTTAATCTTAATTTAAAAAAAAATAAAAAATATATAAATCAAAATCAATAATTATAAATTACAGGTATATTGATATACTTAAAAAATTTTCTAAAGCATATTAGGTTGAAGGTAGGGCCAACGTCATCACGTGTGCACGATTGACTCACGTGCATGAAACCTCTTATTTCTGGGCACTGAAATAAATGTGGATATTATTATATCTTATGTGTTGCATATTTGTGCCTACAACAACAATATATATTTGTCTAGTTATTAGTTATTATTAGAAATGATAATGTAGTGTATTAATTTATGAATGGCCAGATATACTTCTATATTAATTATTTTGCTATCATCTCTATATATTTTTTATTTGTATATTACTTTTTTTAACAATTACATATAAAATGTACATACAAAAATCACTCATCAAATCATCAATTGTTCATATAAAATATACATTATTAAAACTAATTTAAATAAAATACATTTATATATAAATATATATAAGATTTAGTAAAAAAAAATTTTGAGTTTTTTTTTTTATAATATGGCCATTATTATTCAATGCACCTTCTTTTTTCTTTTTCTTTCTTTTTTTTTTTTTTTACCGAAATGTGGTATAATAACACTATAGGTGATGCATTGCATATATAGTTGAAAAAGGTCAAAATGGTAATTGTAGTTCAATATTGCTAGGTGTACTGTCTTTCTGGGAAATTACAGCTAGCTATAAACCTGTGGCAACTTGATTGTGAAGACCCACATTTGGTGGAACCTTAAGAAACACACTTGTCCATGTTTTTTCTTTCTTCATCTGCCTTTGCCCTTTGTATACTTAAACCCTAATTAACTTTAGTTTCTCCCATCATGCATGGTTGATTAGTAGTAGAATTATTAGTAGTAGTAGTGAATATACAAATCTCCCTCTTCAATTCCCTCTCCTTTAATTTGATCTTAATCATTATTATTTTGTAGTAACCCTCAAGAAAAGTGTTTTAATTTCTTCTCAAAGTGAATCACATAAACTCAAAACCCAAATTGAACAACAAAAGAATTGAATTTTGTCTCTCCATGCAAGTAAGCTCTCTCCTTGATTATTATTATTGCTTTTTAGGGTTTTTTCAAAGCTTCCACTATTTGAAGAAGAAATTAAATCAAAGTCTTTGTACTATACTTTTTGAAAAGTGGTAGATATATTATTAATTAGAAAATTGAAGAGCTATATTATGTGTAATTGAACTCTGTCTTCTAAATTTTCTTCTTCTTCAATGAACCCTAATTTGTAGTTTTGTTTAGCTATAATTCATAATCTTCATCTAAGAAAGTTGATTATGAAGTGCAAATTTGTGTGGTACAGAAGGAAAAGGAAGCAATCACCACCAAGAATAAGGAGGGGAGTAATAATAATAATATGAAGGAGATAGAAATAATGGAAGGTGTGCATGGTGGTGGTGGAAAGGAGGAAACCCTACCGCCGGGTTTCCGATTTCATCCGACCGATGAAGAACTAATCACTTGCTATCTCGTAAACAAGATCTCGGATTCGAATTTTACAGGAAGGGCTATAACTGATGTAGATCTCAACAAATGTGAGCCATGGGAGCTTCCAGGTGCATATATATAGTGTTGCAAGTTGCAACCATTTTTATTAGTTCAATTTCAATTCTTTGGTTTTTGATGCATATTATTTCATTTATATTTAAGAAAAAAAATAGATATCCCTAAAATTCTCAAGCTATTTAATTTTCTAAATTTTAATTGTTTCTTATATAATTATTTTTAGAATATATACTAAGCACTATCTAGCCATCTAGGGTTTCTGTGATAAATTAATTGATTATTGCACCAAAACTAACGTAGACTTTAGTCTTCATATTAAGAAAGATGTTTGTTTGTTTGTTCTTCTCTTGAAACATGGATAAGATGTATAACAAAAAAACGCAAAAGATTCTCATCTGATCTAACATTATGTTCCTTGGATGTTTGCATTGTTTGGTCTTTTCTAGTTATTTAACAAATTAAAATTTTCCATGAATTAGGGAAGGCGAAGATGGGAGAGAAAGAATGGTACTTCTTCAGCCTGAGGGACCGTAAGTACCCGACCGGGGTGCGGACGAACCGAGCCACAAACACCGGGTACTGGAAGACCACCGGAAAAGACAAAGAGATCCTTAACAGTGTTACATCGGAGCTGGTTGGGATGAAGAAGACTTTGGTTTTCTACAAAGGAAGAGCTCCCAGGGGAGAGAAGAGTAACTGGGTCATGCATGAATATCGCATTCATTCTAAATCAGCCTTTCGAACTAGCAAGGTATAGATATAAACAAACTAATATTTTTTCTCTAAAATATATATGAAGGTGAAAAATATCAAAACTATACACAAACGATTTGAGTATAAAAAATTATTTAAAAATGGATTAAAATAAATTTTTTCTCATAAAAAATAAATTTCGTTTGTCAAAATTACTGAAACATTAGTAGTTAACGTCGTTTGGATAGTTTTGATAAACGAAACATATCTATTATGGATAGAAAGTTCTTTTTCTTCATTTATGATAATTTTATCAGCGCATGAATCTTTTGTAAATAATTTTAATAATTTTTTATAACACATATAAAAAGAATTTTTTTAATAATTTAATCTATTAATAGGAAAATGCAAATAACAGTCACTTATATTTTTATAGCAAAACCCCAACCCCTCTTCTTCCACTAACCTCCAAAGTATAGTGTATATCATATTATTATATATATTACAAATAAATTTAAAAAATCAAAAAATTATTAGTCAAGAACCATAACTTAAGGGTTAGTTTAACCCTTAAGAAAAGATGGACCAGTGATTTTATATTTAACTAAACATGTTATTTATGTTTAAATTTTTTCTAACTTAAATTCTGGATGAATCAATCGTGAAGCTAATAGGGACTAGTTTTATTTGTTTCTCTTTTCTTTTCTTTTTCTCTTTATCTCTTTTAAATATATAGCACGAATAATTGACTAGACCATACTTATATATAATACATATAATTAACTAGCTAAGTGCTCCATTCCCGGATTTTGCCCCCTACACAATATTATGTTTCTATATTAATGAAAATTTTTATAGATAAGTTGTATATGAAAAATATGTATAAAAATATGAAAAATATAGTAGAAAAGAACAATGGCAGAGAATAAAGATTCTCTTTAAAGAGTTAAATGATTTCTTGTAAAATATGTTATTTTATTTTTATTAATTTTTTTATAATAAATTATACACTTCTCTTCCTTCTCTCCATACAAAATCCTCTTCATTATTGGTCATTCAACTTATTATTCCTTTTCTTTTTAAATTTAATATAATTTAATTTTCTTTATCCAAAAAAAGAATTTAATCAACAAGAGTCAAATTGTAAATTACTTGCTTGAAATTTTAATCACCTTATTATGTCATAATGTTAGAGGATCAAATTTCTCAAGGACACCCTAAACTAACCCTAACGCATAATATTACACCCTTTTGTGATATATACAGCAGGATGAATGGGTGGTTTGCCGAGTGTTCCAGAAGAGTGCCGGTGTAAAGAAGTACCCTTCTTCCAACCATGCAAGTAGGGCAATGAACCCTTTCAACCTTGAAATAGGTCACCACAACATTGTGACACCGCCGCCGATGATGCAGCTCGGAGACCCTGCGACTGCTCATTTCCTCTACGGCGGAAGGAACTACATGAACACCGCAGAGTTAGCCGAAGTAGCTAGGGTTTTGCGTGGTGGTACTGGTTCAACTAGTACTATTAACCTGCCTCCGATGCAGCCTCAGATGAACTATCCAGTGACTGCTTCAGGAGCCGGTTTCACAATTTCAGGGCTAAATTTGAATTTAGGAGGCGGAGGAGCCGGAACAGCATCGGTCACAACACAACCAGTTTTGCGGCCAATGCAGGCAACTCCTCCGTCGCAAACAATGGGAATGGTTTCTCATCATCACCAAGTTCATCATGATGTGAGTTCCAACATGATTTCAACAAATTCTATTGGAGCTGAGAATGTGGGTTATGTTACTGAAATAAGCAACACAAATAATGGTGGTCATGGAAATAGGTATTTGGGAATGGATCATTGCATGGATCTTGATAGTTACTGGCCTTCCTACTGAATAAATTAAAGGAGAGAGAGACTACCCTTCTTCATTTTGTTTAATTAGTTAATTATACATAATTTAGTGTTATAAGCTCTAAGTTGGATAATAATAAGCTATGTAAAACTTTTTCTTTATTATTTCTTTTTATATTTTCCTGTTTTTAAGTTTCATGCAGGTAAAGACCTTGCAGTATCAAAGTGAATCTTGTTCTTATTTGCAGTTAAGAAACTTCTTTATTAATGTTATTGCTTTTATATGTATTATATATATACACAACTTCTTGTTAATCGTAAATAAAAATCATCCCTATCAATTTTGTTTTTGGTTGCACGAGTTTATGAATATTTTTTATTAGAATATTTAATTTTTTGATTTATGATTTTTATATATGTTACTATAATTTAAGAAATTTGAATATATATAAATGATATATATTATCATAGTAGAAATCAAAAGATTGCATCTGATCTATGTTTACATAAATAGTATTATTATGATGATGATTGATAATAAACGGATGAGAATGAAAATAGTTGTACTCTTAATAGTTTGACAAACAGATGAAATAGAAATAAGTGTGTAGTTATTATGATTATTTACTTGCTTGTGTAATTTTGTTTTTCTGGGTTTCTACTTTTGTAATTATATACTTCATATTACGTTAAATATAACTCTTAAGTGAATTTTACATGTATATACAGAATAATTTTAAGCCCAATACTACAACAAATTCGACAAATAGACGACATATTAGCGGTCGTTGAATGAACCGCCGCTAAATAGATAATTTTGGAGAATTTTGCGGCGGTTGATGCAAGAACATTCGCAAAACGGATAAATAGCAGGAATATAGCGGCGGTTGAGATCAAAACTACCGCAAAATATATTTTTATTTATTTAACATTATTTTTAACTTAGATTCTAATTTAATTAAAAAGTATAATAAAAAATCTAAATTATAAAAAAATATTTTATGTTCCTCAAATCTAATTAATTAAAAACGATAATTTCAATTTTTACGGTTAATAAATTTTTTTTATAAATAATAAATATAATATAAACCACAATTTAATAAATCATCTTAATAAAAGTATAATAATTTAATTTAAATCATTTAAAATAATTCACAACTTATATACTACAAACATTTATATATATAATTAGTAGCACTATATGTATTGAATAATAGGTTGGGTTGGTTTGGTGGAGTGGAAGGCATGCTGATTTGTAATCGATTTAATAAAAACCAATTTATTTTCAATCAATGCTATTTAGCAGTGGTTCTTAAACAATCACAACATGTACCGCCATCGTATTTTGTTTCGCGGCTGTTGTAAAAAATCTCCACAAAACTGTTCTTAACATGTTAATGATCAATATCAATATAAAATATCAATTTGATAGATATATAGCAACATACCTTATTAATAATGATAATCTTGATAATTTGAATATATGCTTTTAGGGGTTTAATTTGGGCTTAAATAATATGTCCGAAAAAGTAAGCAATAAAAAGTATATATCATCTATATGTGTAACTGCATATCAATTGAATTTAATTATTTATAAAGAATATAATCATCAGAGTCTTAACTTGCTTGACCATATAATGTAAATAACATTGTAATATATCATCTGGTTGCATAGAGTCACATCTAACTTAACCATCTCTTCATCATATGCATTGGAAATAACATTTTTATAAAAAAAATTTTAACAATATCGGTATGCACATTATAAAATGTTACGTTCATCGCTTAATATTTAGTAGCTTAATACTAAATTTGGGTTGAATGAGTGTCGTGTTCCAAATATATCCGGTATAAAACACGATAATTTGACGAAGTGTATGTAATTCACAAATTATTGTTAACATTTTTCTAAATTTTAACAGCACACTTTTTTTTTTTTAATGGATTGACAGCTTTCAATCTTAAATATTGTAACATTACAAACTCACTCACAAAATACTCACATACGTGATATTAACACTAAGAATTCTCATCCACTATTTAACTTTAGCCAAATTTTGAATTTGGGTGCACCTATGGTAAGGCTGAGAAGACTAATGCACTTCGGTGCAAACCATGGGAGAAGGTCTGGTCAGACTAGTCTTTAGTTTAATAAACCTGATTTGCATGAAATTTAATTAGCCTATTTTTTGTCTGTTATTTATTATAGACTTTTTTTTTTTTCTGGCATGAGTGTTTTAATAAGTCTGATCACGTGGTTTTTGGCGATTTGGCCTATCTTTCAAGCATGTAATATAAATAAAAAGTTCTAATAATTTTTTTTTTCTAATTTAAGACTAGTCCAGCTGAATAAAAAATTTCAATAACTAACATGCTGTAAATATTTGATCTATGACTTTAAAGGTTTGTATGAATTGAATTATTATCAATTAGATTTTTAAACTTGTCTAACATAAAATAAAGGATAAAGTATTCTTTTTATTTCTAACGTTTTTAAAAAATTTTAAAAATACTCTTAAAGTTTAATTTAATTTAATTTTACCCTTTATCCTAATTTTTCATCAATTAAATTTTTTTATTCCAACTATACCCTTTAATCACATTCTCTCTCTCCCTTTTTCATCCCCAACAAATAGAGAGATGTTTTTCACCTTCCACCTCCATGACTAACGCCATCATCTCTCATCCTACCACCACATTTGGCTGACTTCACCAAACTACCAAAAACTCTACTCACCGCACCTCCAACACTAAATGGCACCTACGCATTAAGCCAAGAACAACACAAATATCACTGCTGGATTTATGTGTTTTTTCATACTGGTTTCAATTTTCATTATTTTATTTAATTTTTTAATAAAGCCATAAGAGCATTGCAAAATGCATATATGTTTACAATAAACTAATTTATAAATACATACAATTCAAAAACTTTATCTCATATTCTTTATCTTCTTGATGTTTTCTCAAATTTAAGAAAAAAAAAAACAGAAGAGAAGAAAACCTAAGTAGCAACTATGATAGGCAGGGTGTGGTGGAAGTAAAGTGTGGGTGGTGGTTGCGGTGAGAAAAGGAGATGTGGAGACGGAGAGATAAGAAGATAATGGCATTCATTATGAAGTGGAAAAGATAGAGAGGTTAGATGGAAGAAAAGGAAGGTCGAATGTGAGAGAGGATCTGACCATGGATATGTACTTAGGGACTCAGTGGCGGAAACAAGGGGACCGGCAGTGGGCATGGCCATGGATTTTTAAAAATTAGTAGTAGTATAATTAATTATATTAATATTAATTTAATTATTTGTTAATATATATATGAAATAATAAATAATAATGTTAACTAATTAATAATATTCAACAATTTAAATTGAATGTTCTAATTTTTTAGGTTTCAGATGTTCTATTTCTAAAAAAAAAAGACAAAGTTGGCTGATGGTTGCTTTAGGTTTCAGATATTCTATGACTTTCATCGTGGATGTTTAATAAACAGTAGTTATGGATGCCCTATTTTTTGTTGGTTAGAAAATTATTGGTTACCTATACTTTTCAATAACAAAATATTAGTCTAATATTTATTTTGATACCCAAATAAAATAATTATTTTTTACTTGTGTTT
>JASCZI010000037.1:180472-197090 GCA_036250425.1 Stylosanthes scabra
CCCTTATTGGCTTAATCTATATAGGAAAAAATATTGAAATCTCCAAAGCATACGAAAATCTATAACCACTTTTATGATATTTTAATGACAATTTTTCACTCTGTCATATATTATTACATGATAAATTTAGCTGGACATTCCATGAAACGATTTTTTTTAATATTATTTGAATTTAAAGTATGATAAATTGAATTCCAAATAATTAACTTATTACATCATTTCTAAAGTATAAAATTTGATAAACACTTGCATAATTTTAAAATACATTTAATATTTACTACACAAACTATGTTTATCTTGCTCGAGGTATTTTTCATGACTTTTATCCTGATTTTTTAATTGACACATACTTCCCCTCTCTCAACATATTTTGACAATTGTAAAACATGCAAATAATATATCATGTACATACTCATATAAATGTATATTTTCATAAAGCCAAAACCAAAACAAATTATCTTACATTTCCAAAAGACAACAGACAAATAGCATGAAGATTTCTAACAAAATTCCAAATTGTCACGGAATGTAATAGAAAAGATGAACAAAAATTGTTCTAATATAGTGACAAATGAGAAAGGACAGCACATATAATTCATAATTTAGCCTATGGATTTTAGCCCATAATCGTACTTGTATGGACTATGGTTAAAGTTAAAACATGGATCTTGTTCTTGTCCCCAAAGAGAAAAGCGTTAAATCATGGTCGAAGATATTTGTCATCATTTTCATAGCCACAAACAAATAACAGCAATCATGATTTACCTTCTAAGTATTTTTGAGTGAGATCAAGAGAAAACATTTGAAAGAAAAAATATCGAATGATAAAAAATCATACAACAATTTTAAAGAGAAAAAAGCTATTCCCTTACTGAACATGATTTACCTTCTAATTAATTAATAAACTAGTATTTCATAACGTTATTATCCAATAAGAAACCTTAATGAAAGGGTTTGGAGTTTAAAACTTAGTAGTTTCTACTTTCTAAGCTTATTATTAATCAAATATAAGCAGATATTCAAGTGCATATATCAAAGGTTTTGTTTTCCATTACAGAATAATTGGTGAACTGAACACTAGCGTAATCATTTAATATATGAAAACGAAAACATCAAGTTATGGTGAAGAATAACACATGAATTAGTTTCTTTTCAACTTCTAGTTCTAAAAGCAACCTCCAATGAGCAGAACTAGCTCTAGTTCTAATAAACATACATGATGTGAAATATATGAAGATTTTTCTCCGAAAAAAAGGGGGTGAAATAACAAATATAACACAGACATAATACATGAATGCCTAAACACATCGTATGACCAACTCTAACCTTCTGATGATATCTCACTGAGAAACAAAAAGCTAAACATTCAAAGCCCAATAAAATGGAAGATCTGCTCCCCCCAAATAAGTCCATCTGAACAGGTAAAAACCATCTGCAAGAAACAGAAACTGTTTTTTATTAAAGCACCTGTTAGCCAATTAACATAGTGCTTTGCAGTAGCAAAGTCATAGTTTACTACTTAAAATTATGACAATCTGTAAGAAACATGTTTCAATTAACATCCCCATGAATCCCCTTCTCTGATTTAGTTCTATTTCATAGGTGCAAAGCATACTGCACCAGAGATGCACAATAGTAAATAACATAGGAAACGGATGAAATACCAATGCTATGCAAAGCCACATAATATAATTCTGAAACTATAGTAGAAAAGAAAATACCTAAATCCATCCCAAAAAAAGTAGGAATCAACTTCATCTTATCTACTTGTCGGGCTGATCTGGATGCCCTCGTTTAGCTTTACGTCGAGCTTGATGAGTGTTTCCGCTTCGAGCAGGCTTCTTCGCCTTTTTGCTGAAGCAGAGAAAACAATTAGTAACTACAAATCCAAATATCAAGAGAAGACAGATATCAAGTGACTAACAAAAATTAAATCAGCATATGATCTTAAGGACATTCAAAACTGACCAGAAAGGGGCAGATAAAACTCTAGCCAGTAAAATAACAGGCAAGGCCAAAAGAGCAGAGGCCTGCAAGTTAACAAAGTTTTTGTCAAACCACATAATCAAATAAGCCAATGTCATCGAAATTGATCAGGATACAATCATTTGATGCATACCGCAAACCATTCCAATTCTTTAGTAGCAAGAGGTCTAGTAAGGTCGTGCTTTTTCAGTGTCTCCTGGACAGTTGCTTGGACCTTGACAGAAGAAGAAAATAACACTCAAAAAAAGGAATATACAAGTTATCCACCTTAGGTTAAATATGATGACTACTTTCAGTATTTCATTATTCTGCAATTTGCCCAAAAATGGTCAACAGATCTCATCAACTGTAGCAATTAAAGAGATGTTGCTCTAGAAACCAAGACTAATATGGACAGTAGGGACTAAGGAAACTGAAGTCCAAATTTTTACATATAGCACAACGACAAACAAAAGGGAGCTCGAGACATTATTAATCAAATCCGCCAACACTAACATAAATAAAATGGCACGTTACAGTCTCCCGACTCAAAAAGGTTATTATAGCGTAGTAGACAAGAAGAGCATATTATAAACAAATGGTCACACCACAACCAGAATGAATAACCTAAATTTGATGATGATGCAACTTGGCTTTCATTGTTATTATTTTTTAACAGGATGGACTAGACTGATTGTAGAAGTGAGCAGCAATAACTACATGTATTGCTCTTTACACATGTAACAAAATCATTTATAATAGCAACAATCAAAGGAGAATAAATAAATAAATATATGTCATCAGATGTGAAAAAGAATGAAACCTGGGTATGATATGTGGTGGCTGAGTCCATGAACCTGCCATAAGCATGAACAACATGTTTTGTGTAGGGCTTCAAAACCTCCTGTGCTTTATCAACATGAGGCTTAGCAGCAACAGCAACCTGGTCAATGTATGGCTTGCTAAGCCTTTTAGCTTCCTGTCAACCAGTAAAGAATACCTTAAGAAACAAATCAACGGAGCAAACAGAACAGAAAAATTAAGACCTACCTGATAATAAGGATCTACAAATTCTTTCGCCTTGCTTGCATGGGGAGTAATTGCATTCTTTGATGCCTCATAAACTTCAATGGCTTTTGTAGTCAATGACTGGACATGAGGTTCAGCATTTGTTTTCAACACAGACCAGTGTTCCTTAACAGCTGGGATCCATTTCTTCATGTGAAAACCAAGACAGTGTATTGTCACCAAAAAAAAAAACAAGACAAGTGAGAAATAATATCATTAAATTTGCTTGATTATTTTACCAAACTAACAACGAAACAAAAACAAACAGATCATATATTCAGCTTCTAGTCATAGGGAACACTAATTTAAGTTAAACACCACTTAAAATTGCCTGTTGCACTTAATCTGCACAATGACAAGTATCTCCAGGCAGTGCAGACCACTTACAGTTTTGATTGTTTCCACATGAGGTTCAGCCCATTTTCCAGCTTGTTCCTTTTTCTCTTGAGCCTAGAATAAATAGGGAAGATGTCAAAATGAAGCCAACAGGATTCGGTTCCAGTAGCCAAGAAAAAACCCAGTATCTATAATTGGGTAAACTATCATAAGATGTACCATACGAGAAAGTGTGATAGAACAAGAAGAAACCAAAGTAGTACCTTCTGAGCAATCACGTCCAAAGTAGGTTTCCCATGTTTATCCCATTGAGTTTGAACCAATGACTAACAGAAAACAAAATTCTCAGAACTTGTGAAAATGGCTGTATTATTTAAATCATAGTGCACACAATATAAGCTCACCCTAGTTTGGACATAGTGTGCAGCAAGCCAAGGCGGAAGCCAAGAATTATGGACCTGATTCATCAGCATCAGTATGCATCAATGAACAAATCATCAATAATTCAGTATAATCTAAATTTCACAGGATATCAAAATATTTTATCAACTCCCATAGTTTATACACATGTAATAAAGATAACATGGTCTGAAGAAAAATAAAAAAACATGACAGAGTTTGTAGTCAACTGAGGTTTTACCTCTGATAGTTCTCTTGCTTTTGAAGTTGCCTCAAACTTTGCCTTCAACATCTCTTCCTAAATAATATTAGAGGGAAAAAACAAGACTTCATCAAAATCATAAATAATCCTAAACAACATAACAAGACCAACTATGCACTCACATACCTCAGCAACTTTAAGAGCACGTTCAGTTTTACGAATTTTGGTCTTCTGTTCTTCGTTTGTCTTTTGAATCTGCAGATAATGCAATACTCAGGTCATCATATATCATAATTAAAATTGTTTTAATAATTATTAAATTAAATGGACATGAGTACAGCAAACTACTATTGGAAATACAGAACAAATCATCATGACACATTTGTGGAAGTGATTGGATTCAAGAGCTTAATTATGATTTCTCTTACAAAAGTTGTCAAATATCGGCTATATCAGCGCAATAGCAATATTACATTGAGGAAATTTTAGCAAACCACAATAAGTTGCGATCTGCCATCAATACCTTGATATTCTCTCAAGGTTTTCAAATATCCACTATATCAGCTAGCGCTATTAGATAATGGAAATTTGACAAAATGTGATGAACCGTGGTCCGCTACCGATAAGCTTTAGCCTATCATTTAAATTAATAATAGGAATGTAGAATAATTCAAAGCCAACTAATAATGCAGAAGAGTAAGATTAATTTGTAAATGACATGGAACACAAATCTACCCTCCCCACACCCAAATGGATAGAAGTATTGGATGCTAGGCCACCCTTACACATTGGACATTAAAGGGGGCACAATCTATACCTCAAAAATATTAATTTGTTTCTTAAAGACCCAACCTAGTGAAATGAAGAGTAACGAATGAGGAAAAGTAGTTTGAAAAGAGTCAATTATAATGTTTGGTTGGGTCGTAAAAGCAAAGCATATACTATCTGGCCATATGTAGAACTTACATCCGCTAATTTTGAGTCCAATTCACGAATCGTTTTTTCAGCCTCAGCTATCTTGGTTTCCCATGTCAGCTTCTCCTTGTTTTTTGTTTCCAATTCACTTTTAAGTTTGTCCACCTGAATTGAGAATCTCAGAGTTAGCTGGAGAATTATAGTCATGTACATGATAAATTCTCTAGGTCAAAACATGCATAACCTGTTTCTGCAGTTCACCAGCACGTGCATGAGCCTTCCCAACCTGCTCCTCAGCATCCAATGACCCTTTTTTCTGAGAAGAAATATAATTTGGAGTTACTTTTAAGATAAAAATGAAGTCAGAATATTTTGTTAACAATGACAATCCAAAAACAAAAGTAATTACTAGCCTCACGTGAATTCTATCAAGTATGAAATATAACTAACACTTTTTCAACTATTAAAAATGAACACTGAAGAACATAATGAGCAAATCATTACCACAAAAATCTATATCCCAAACACCTTACCTGGAGAGAAGAAACCTCATTCTTCAAGGACTCAATGGTGCTCAATCTTTCTCGGATAACTTTTTCCTTTTCTGCTATTATCTCATCCTTCTTCTTCAGTTCATGAGATTTTTCGCTGATTTTCGATTCTTCAAAACAAAAATTAGGCACCGCACGTATTGGCCATCAACAAAAATCATTAAGAAAAATAAATATATAAAACTAAATCTCCAAACTAAAGGAAAAAACAAAAAACACCCTTTTAAAATGATCTCTTCATAAAAAACTACGGAAAATGGCAACTTGCTCGGACATCAAACAATCAAACATCAACGAACTCCATAAATCGCTTCTCAAAACACAAATTTTTCCTTTCCTTTCAGTAATCCTAACTAAATGATTAAGAAACCATAAACAAATCAGAACGCCATAAACACAAGCTCTGAGTAGTGAGTAACCGAACAGCGTAGCTTAAAATCGACGCAACCGAAAGGAAATCAACTAATTAACTAATCCATTTCAGTAATTGTTTACTTAATTACTCAACTAATTAATCATCAAATCAAAATCACAACAAAAATAGTAATGTTTAGTTTTGCATGGAAAAAAGAGAGAACTGAAGAGAAGAGCAAACCTAGTTGTCGGATCTTGGAGTTGAGTTGATCCAGTTGAGCAGCAGCAGCGGCGGAGGCGGCGGCGCCTCGGTCGACGGAAACATCGTCGGCGGCGGCGGCATCGGCGTTAACGAGAGTGGAAATTAGGGTTACAGAAAAAGCGAAGAAGAAGAAGAGAAAGAAGTAGTTCTTAACGGGCGCCATGAAGAACAAGAGATTTTGCTTTGCCGCCGAAAAAACAACAAAGCGAAATTATTCACACTTCACAGCGCCACAACTGAAAGAGAAAATAAAAGAAAAGAAAAAGAAAAATAGAAACCAGAGAAGAACAATATATATATATATATAAAAGAAAGTGTGTTAGAGTTTTTCTCTGGTGTGAGAGTGAGGAAGAAGAATAGAAGAAGATGTTTAAGTAACGGTGTGGCTCAATTATGATTCTTAATTATCCTTCTTTCTTCTAAGCTAGGCGAAGCACCCAATGAAACTAAATTTCCTTTTTTACCTTTAAAAAAAATTAAAGTCTTTTGTAGTAAATTAGTAATAAAATAGTCAAAAGAAAATTAGCAATAGAAAATGAGTTGGAATATCACTAATTAATAGCTATTAGATTTATATTAAATTAAAAATGTATATTTTATTTTTTAATAAGACATTATTATTAAATTGATGTAAATTTAATATCTATTAATTAGTGTAAATCAACAAATACTTACACTAACCCTCATCATAGAAAATAATAATAATGATTTCCAATTCTTATGATGCAAATAACTTATAAAACCTGCTAAGAAAATCTTAATTAAATAAGTGCCATTTAAATACTTGTATTGTTTGGTAATGGTCTTTTATAGAAAAATTAGAAGTATAAGAAATATTATATTCATTAATTATATTAAATAACATTAAATCCCTAAAATGATAATTGTAGAAAGTAAAACCATATTAAATTAAAGAGTAACGTTACGGAACTAATATTAGGGAATTAATAGGAAGCACATGAGTGTAATTAGGGAAATAATAGGTGGTAAAAGAGGAGAAAGAAAAAAAAAGCCTATTAATCATTTATTTGCTAAAAAATTATGGACTCCCTAAACTTTCTCTAAATGAAATTAACTCTGCTTTATTTTTTATTTTTTTTTCCCTTCCTATCCAGCATTATTTCCTTGAAGCTTATTGTAATATTAACTAAGAAGAGTATTAATTGCTTAACATAAGAAACCCACAAAAATAATAATAAAACAATATTAAGAAAAAGAAAAGAAACACAAGTGGTTGGATTCTCCTTCCGAGAGTTCAGATTTGAGGAGGCCGTGTGTCTTTTAGAAAAGAATCCTATCTTTCATAAAATAAAATAAAATAAAAAGCAACCAAAACATGTGAGAAGCGAGGGGCACACCAAATCTGCACATCACTAATAATACCTTTCTTTTAATTAAATTCCTAATTCCTAATATTAATAGCATTTTGTCCCGTATATTAATCCAATAATCTTAATAATTTATTTTAATATATATATATATATATATATTTACAATAATTTTACAATTAAAATTAACCGATTTTATTAAGGTTTTGTACTTTCATACTTAAATTCAATGCCTTTAATCTTTACTTTCTAACATTTTTTAGGTTTTATTATTTTTTAATCATATATTATATGAATTAAAAAAGTCAATTATTTTTTATTTCTTTTCAAAAAATATTAAAAATAAATAAAACCCAATCATATCCTTATACTTCCACTTCTCCTAAATCTCTTTTAGAAGAATTAAAGAGCTGACTTTGGAACTAAGAAAAATCACAGCTCTCTTGCAAATTTAAGTTTGGGCTCTTTTTAAAGACTTCAAGTTTCAATGGAAGACTTTCGTTACATTCCTTTTACACCGTAACAAAAAATTTATCCTTTTTTTCATTTTCAAATGTTGTTATTATGAGAGCTATTTTGGTATACTTTGTCTTAAACTAGGGTTTGGCATTTTCCTGATAAATATTAGAGCATGATTTGGATAAAATAATTATGAGTAATGCTATGGAATCAATATTAGACTATTAATAGAAAGCCAATAAATATAATTAGGAAAATATTGGATGGTAAAAAGAAAAAGTGAAAAGAAGAAAAATTGATATTGACTTTCTATTATCTCCGACTATCAAGATTTTCTATATTAAGACAGTATTCTTGTGGTATATAACATATATTTAAAATATATGAAATAATCATATTTTTAAGTAATTTAACTCATGGATAAAACAAAAATCCTAAAATTATAAAAGACCGATAAATTAATTATTTAGAATTTTGATTTAAATACAATATTCTAACTCAAATAAAATATATAAAGATATTAACCATATTACATGTCACAAAAAGATTATTTATTATATCAAATATTAGAATACAAAATAGTAATATATATATATATATATATATATATATATATATATAATTTGATAACTAATTTTAATATGTAAATAATATATTTATAATTTTACATATTAATTATCATACAAATATAGGACGCACACCTCTTTATCATCATTAAATATTTTTAAAAATATATATTATAATAGCAATGGCCTTAAATTTAATAAAAGGTTGGAGGAATGAATGGTGTAGTTGAGTGGTTGAGTGTGTTTGGGGGTTGGGGGTAGGTGTAAGGAGTGAGAGCCTCCAAATAAGGTTTTATTCACTTTTTATAGATTTGTAATTAAATCAGCTATGATAGTGACATTATTTGATTTATATGTAGATGTGTACTGTGTAGTAGTAACATGTGGCTCCCTTTTGAAAAATAGCTACATGCAATTATTATTTTATTTTTCTACTAATTAATATAAGAAAAAGGAGGCTTTCAATAAAGTTTTTCAAAGCTTGGAATTTGTTCTTGCTATTACATTTCCTTATTTAAAAATTAAGATGAATGTTAGGATGTTTTGTAAACGTAAGAAGTTGAAATATCTTTTTAGAAATGGATTTATTTTTAGAAATAAATAAATATTAAAATAGCAGGGTATGAGTTTTAGTTTTTTTAAAAAAACAATATATATAAGTCATTTGAATTTAATTTTTTAATAAATAATGAATTTGATTAGCATATAATTTTTTAGAATTTAAATTATTCATATAAAATATATAATTAAGTTTTGTTTAATTAATAAAAAATATATCACTTACAGAATATATAAAAATGAGCATTTAATTAAATATTGTTAAATGAACATGATACATGTATAGGTATAGGCTTAAAACCTAATTAGAATAGTTTATTGAATAATATAGAAAGTTGGTATTTTACTATAAATAGTAAATAATCAATGTACTCAATCATGCAAATTATCAATGAAATTGTTATCACTCTCTCTTCCTTATGGAATTCCTCTCTAATTTCCTCTAGCTCTTCTCTAATCTTCCTCAAATTCCTTCAATTCTCTTCTAGTTTCTTCCTAATCTCTGAATTCTAACCTATAGGAGATCTTATTCCTATCATTTGGTGCTTTCATTAATCACCATGCCAACCTATAGTGATTACCATGGTGATTTCTAGAACTCAAATAATTCTTCTTGAAATCAAATTCAAGCTAGCCTCAAGATTTGCTTCCTAGTTAATCAACCAAAAGGATAGAGTAACGATACATATATTAGAACTGCTCATATTAATTAAAGTGGTAGCAACTAAAGTTAAATATATCTTTATTAAGATAAATTATTCGATGCAGATGTAAATTAATACAAATATAAAAAAAATTTATAATATAAATTTTAACACTTGTATCCTATAAAATTAAATTTATATATATATGGCAAATCACTTAAATAAATAAAATAAGCTCCAATATTACCTGATTGCACATTTCTGCAACCGTTAATTTTTTTGCATAAATTTTATGTAAATCGCTGCACCCCTACAGCGATTTGCGTGTTTTAGGCTAAAAAAAATCGTTAAACCCTGCAACGATTTACTAGGGTTTTAGAAAAATCGTGCTACCCCAGCAACGATTTTTTAGGGATTAAGGCTTGCAAATAAAACGTGGCACCCCTCCAGCGAATTTGTTCTACTTTCCCTCCAATAAATATACGTGCTGGTGATGGAACGAAGAAGGTGTTTTGGCTGGTGTGATTGTGTTAGTGTGTACTCAAAAATGGGTGATCAAAGGAGTTTTTTAGCTCTTGTGCACCACACTGGAAAGATAAAAAAAATTCGAGAGCTGGAATTAGATTTAGTAGCAAGGAACCCGTTAGTGTTTTTTGCGTTCGTCAACAACACTTGCTGAGCTACAAAACATCATTTTGCAGAAGCTTGGAGTTGCTAATTCAAAACGGGTGTCGAAGCTGTTTTACAGGGCCCCTATTGCTGTTGTTTCCAAGCATGTGCAGTATAGCCCGTTCGTTATTAATAGTGACGACGACTTGGAGGTAATATTCCATTGTCGGATGGATTTTCCGGAGGTAAGGACGACCGAGTTATATGCGAAGTTGGTGGATATCGTTGCTAGCTCTGATGGATCCAACCAGCATCCCCCATCCATTCACATTGGGGGCTCTTCGAGTTTGCCTCCTCCTGCTGCACCGGCTAGACCAGTTATTCCACCACTCATTGCATCTCCTTCCTTCGTTGCTGACTTGCATCGCGATGATGACGATGAGTGTGATTTGGATGATAACCGCACGTTTGGTGAGCTAGTGACGGCAATTGCTAGCAATCCACGCACCCCTCGGATGGGAGTACAGATCAGCGAGCCTGAAGGGGTTGAAGAAGCGCTACGTGAAGATGAAGAGGAAGAAGAACCATAGTTGATTACTGATGACAGTGATGAGGATGACCAGAGCATTCCACCCCCACGCCGTGCACCGTGCAGTTCTGGGTCACATCAATACCCGGAACACTTCTCTTCCTTGGACCTCGAATCCATCGCACCAACACTTGAAGAGAATGAAGCAGGTGCCGGGTTTGGTGGCGGGGGTTTGGTGGATGTGCTAACTCCGAATGAGTTTGAGATCGGACAAATATTCTAAACTAAGGAAGACGCCGTACTCAGTGTAAAGAGTTATAGCATTCGGCAGGGTGTTGAGTATAAGGTGAAGGAATCCGATCACGCGAAGTATCACGCAAGGTGTAAGAATTTTGGGAGTGGCTGTGAGTGGTTAATTCGAGTCGCCTTGCGCACGAGGAAAGGGTTCTGGGAAGTGAGAAAGTACAATGGTCCCCACACCTGCCTGGCAACGGAGGTTTCTAGAGATCACCGTCAGCTCGACTACCATGTGATATGTGCATTCATAATGCCCATGGTCCGTGCTGATGCTGCTGTCACAATAAAGGTTCTTCAGAACGCAACTGAAGGGAGTTTCAGATACAGGCCAAGCTACAGGAAGACATGGATGGCGAAACAGAAGGCTGTTGCTGCCATCTATGGGGATTGGGAGGAATCGTATGCGGAGCTGCCTAGATGGGAGTTAGGGTTACATTTGACGATGCCAGGAAGTGTGACATTTCTCAGCACGTCTCCGGTCGTGGTTGGGGATGCCGTGGATGAGAACAGGGCATATTTTCATAGATTCTTTTGGACGTTCACACCATGCATCGAGGCTTTCAAGCATTGCAAGTCGCTGGTCAGCATCGATGGAACCCACCTGAATGGAAAATATGGGGGTCACCTCCTGTTGGCAATTGCGCAGGATGGGAACTCTAACATCCTCCCGATTGCTTTTGCTCTTGTAGAAGGTGAGAATGCAAGTTCATGGTCCTTTTTTCTAGCCCATCTTCGACAGCATGTGACACCTCAGCATGGTCTTCTGATCATATCTGACAGGCATAACGGGATCAAGTCCGCATTGGAGGCCCCTGAGTGCGGGTGGCTCCCGCCAAGTGCGCACAGGGCGTTTTGTATTCGTCATGTTGCCGCCAACTTTGCATTAAGTTTCAAGAACAAGGATTTCAAGCGGTGGCTGGTGAATGCTGCATATGCAAAGACAGAGCTTGAGTTTCATTACTGGTTTGATCTTCTCAGGACTCAAGATCAATCCATGTGTGCATGGGCAGACAGGATGGAATATCATTTGTGGACGCAACACATGGACGGTGGACGACGATTTGGTCATATGACGACGAATATTTCTGAGTGTGTGAACTCGGTGTTGAAGGGTACAAGGAATCTTCCCGTCACCGCACTTGTGAAGTCAACGTATGGGAGGTTGGCCGAGCTATTCGTGCGAAGAGGTCAGGCAGCAGCCGCCCAAATAGGCGCAGGCCACAGGTTCTGCCAAACTTTAGCCAAAGCCATCGAAAGCAACAGACAGAAGTCTCGCTATTTCGGTGTGACCGAGTATGATCGGCATAGTTCGGAGTTCACGGCTACGGAGACTACTCCGACTGGAAATTACTCACTTGGGTCATATCGAGTTTCATTGACAGATCGGACATGTGACTGTGGATACTTCCAGGCCTCCACTACCCTTGTCGCCAAGCAATGGCATGCTGTGCACATGCTCGACTTGATTGGACCACCTATGTTGACAAGGTATATTTCATGAGTTCGGTCTTCAGTGTGTACCAAATGGGATTAAATCCACCCATTCCAAAAGGCTTTTGGCCCCCGTATGGTGGTCCCACCATCATTCCAGACCCGAACAAGAGGCGGGCAAGGGAAGGGTGTCCTCGCACGGTTCGCATTCGGACCAACATGGATGAAGTTGATCCGAACCGTCCCAAGCGTTGCGGTTTGTGCAAGGAGGTCGGCCACACCAGGAGAACCTGTCCCCATCACCAAGGAAGCTCTAATCCAAATAATTAGGATGCTAACTTGCTTTCGTATGAATTTAGGGTCTCGTGTAACTTGAATCAATTTCCGTGTATCTCAACTTTGCTTTCATGTTCCGTTAGTGTTTGGTTGTTTTATGGTTATTTTTAGTTTCGTTCAGGATCAATCCATGCAATGCGCTTTCATTTTAAGTTGAAGACGACATAAAAGTTAAACATATTTCCAATGCACTGTCTAGTAGAATAACATAAACATAGATACGAGACTACAAAAGGTCCATAATAAAAGCAACACACTAAACTAATACATAATAACGGTGATGATAACATAAACATGACATACACAACACTGAAAACACAGTAAAACTACGAGGCCTACATGTGCCTCCTGTGCCGCATCCTCTACGTCGAGGGACTCTGCGTCCACGCCTCACTAGGGGGACCTCGTCCTTATCCTCTGATCGCTCCTGGACTGGTGGGTCCTGCACAAGTGGGTATGAGGGTCCAACACCTGGATATGCAGAAGGCGGTGTTCCTCCAAGTGAAAACCATACATCGTGATAATCGCTGGCCGGCTCATTCAAGTCGACATGGAACTCCGGCGTACCACCTACATGCTGTGAGCTAGTACCCTCGCCATCATCATGCGCCCAAATCGCAGCCAAATCAAAGTAGCACACCTCCCCCCCTAACTGCCTCTCCATGGTGCCTGGGCTGGCGAAGTCTGGATACAGGCGATGTGGGCTAACAAGACCTCCGCCAACCTGATCATCTGCGAGTGGCACAAACCCAGCATCGCCCTCAGCATGCCCCTCAGCTGCTCCAGCTACACCAACACCACCCTGACCTCGCCTGCGCCCTCTGACTCTCGGCCTCCTCTCACCCGGTGGTCTGAACTGTGCCCTCCTCACCCTCTCCGCCCCATCACCACCACCACCCTCATCTCTCTGACTCATCCTAGTCCCAACCCGGCGCCGAGTCTCAGGACGACGCCTATCAGGGACATCAGGAACCTGCGTGCGATGTGGCGGTATCTGTGATCCCCTCGTGGCAACAACTGGATCAACCTCCCCATGTCTTGGCTCCCCAAGCAACTCCGGTGGAGATAAGAACCTGTGTGGCAGACCCTTCCACCAATCCAGGAACTCCTGATCTGGGCCAGGATGAGGGTAAACTGCAAACTGAATAACAGAAGAAAAGCGAGTTAACCGATAGAATCCATATGCTACAGTCACTATCACACTGCCATAGTCCACTCGATAATTCGAAATATAAAAAGTCCCAACAATAACAACTACCGAATTATAATCTAAAATTACATTTTTACCAAATAGAATCCCTATGACAATAACGTGTTCCACTACAATAATCATTCCAACAAATCAACATACATAACATGCTCACACACTAATAACTATATTTTACACAACAGTTTAAAAATTATCAACATACATAACCATGCTCACACACTAATAACTATGTCAATATAACAACATTCCAACAATCTAATTATTAAAAAATTACCAACCTTAGCATTGATGTTAGCAGCTACATGTGAAACCCCATCCAAACGATAAAGTCGGTCCACAGTGTCCCTTTCCACCACTTGTGTTGTGCCCATCTCTTGTGTTGGCTCCACCATTGTTGACTTGTTTCTTCCTTTTTTCCTTCAACAAAAATTTTTTTGGACTAACCCCCTTTCTTCTATGCAGGCGCCGTTGTTGAGAGAAGGAAAGAAGAAGATCGTTGCTGCAAATGAGGGGAGGAAGCTCGTCACTGAAATTAGCCCTACCAAAATCGCTGGTGGGGTGCCGCGATTTTATAGGGTTTGAAGCTCACAGTAAATCGCGGCAGGGAGCAACGATTTTCTCCTTCTCTCAACGAAAATCGTTGTAGGGTGCCGAGATTTCCTTTCACATGTGTGGTTCGTTGCACCCCAACAACGATTTACATGTTTATGCCATTGCACAAAAAAGTTATCGTTATCAGTTTTGTGCAATCAGGTAATATTATGATCACTTTTATTTATATTAGTGATTTGCCTTATTGGATTGGATATACAAAATTAATCAATTATTGAATTTTATTCAATTTGAAATTTTTTTCTTTCACTTAAAGTAAAAGAATTGTTTTTTTTTATTCATTTTCTTCGACATGGGAATATTAGTTTGATTCCAAGAAGCTTGCTATAAGAAATCATAATTGATTATTCTAAGAAGATGAAAATCAATTTGCTATAAGAAATAACTAAAAACATAGTTATTCCTTTAAATACATTTTGTTTAGAATAATTAATTATTTAAAACTTAATATTATATCCAAAAAATAAAATGATATAACATAATGAGATGTAAAATGACTAAAATGTAAATACTAAAAGTAAATATTTTATACATTTTTTTAAAGATATTTTCGTAAAAATCTACTAATGCAACAAATTCTTGCTGATTTGTCGACTAAGGGAGTCCTATATTATAAATTAATAAATGGAGATATTTTAGATACTTTAAATTATTTGGAGATTTTGGGGTCGGTGCAGAAATCCAGAATTGAATCCCCATACTTGCCTTAGGAGAATTTTACCCCATCTTCTTCCATAAAAAAAATTCTTTATGTTTGAATCCCCATTCAAAACGATGCCTGCGATGATCCCACGCGTGGGAATGTTTTACACTCCGCATATGCTTTCTTCGTAAACACACATGCTTCTTTCTTTCTTTATGTAGGGGTGTTCATGGATCGAATAGGATCAGCATATCCGTAATCCGATCCGCACATATATAGAATCGGATATCGGATTTGCAATTGATATCGCACAACTAACTCTGTTCTGTTCTAGCTTCTAAGTTGTTCATCTTCCTCTATGCTCTAGTTTCTTTTTTCTAATTTTGATAAACTATTCTGCAAGTTGTTCTCTTTTCTTTTTCCTATTTTGATAAACTATTTTACAAGTTGATTTTTTATTTGGTATCTACTACCATGAAGAGGTTAAGTGGTGAAGAGGGTGAAGATTACATTGATATAATTATTACATGGGGTGTACTTTATTTTCTTTTTATTTATTTATTTAAAATAAAGTTAAATATTTATGTGGTAATCTGTATTATCTTTATGAGAGAACATTTTCATCTTATAACTCACTTTTTTATTTTATAGGAGTGAATGGATTAAGGATGCTGAATTTTAAAAGGAATCAATTGATTGATGGGGAACGAAGACATCTGCTGATTAGAGCTTTATTTATTGTTTTTGAGTTTTAATTAATGTTTAATTGTTTTGTCAAGAAGATTACATGTTTTATTGGTAATTTGTTATGAATTTTTAATTTTACAGTTTGCTGCTTTGATGATAATGACTTGAGGATTGAGAAAAATAAGGATGAAATTTCATGGCCTTCTTTTAAAGCAAACAATTTTTTTTCCAGCTTTTCTTGTGGATATATCCGTAATTCGATCCGTAATCCGCGGATATTGTATCCGATTCGATTTGATAAAAATTATGCGGATCGAATGAAAAAATTAGCCGTATCCAATCCAATCCGCGCACTTTATGTATGGCTATTCTTTAGAACGTTTGTTTTTTCATGTTATATATTAGCATACATGATGGGGTGTGTCTAAAGTAAGCTCAAACATTTTGTGCTTATTGAATGAGCCATTCTTTATGAGCCATTAAATTTCATTAAATGCAAATCAAAGGATGTCATAAAAAAGGAGTATTGATGGACCTTAATAAATATAGAGCATATTAGTATATAAGTAATAACTAATAAGTATATTTAATTTCTATTTTTATCAAACATATTTAAAATAAATATTAAAAATTTTAACGCATAAAAAATTATTAATA
>JASCZI010000038.1:2757-17768 GCA_036250425.1 Stylosanthes scabra
TATGAGAACAGCAGAACTATTGTGATGAAAAAGAGAAGAAGAATATTAAGAAGAGATGCTTTATTAAAATTAAAGAAATATCTAACTCCATTAGTTAACGACTACAATAGTTTATGAGGTATTTATACACCTCTTGTTACAAACCCTATTTACAAGGTACATTAAATTCAAAATATAAAATCAAATCAAAATATTTCAAAAATATAAACTAATAAAAGTTAAATAAATTCACAATTTTTTCATATATGAAGCATTGATGCACATATCATTCTCCCACTCTTTAAAAAAAATATTCCTCGAATTTGATTATTTATAAAGATATATCTGCAAAAACAAATACAAAGAAGAGAAAACACACACCTCTTTTCTTCTTCTTTTTTTTCTGCCCCTTTTCTTTTTTTTTTTTCAAAACACAGGATCTGAAACCCAATGATACCAAATGTTACGGAAAAGAGAAGAAGAATATAAAGAAGAGATGCTTTATTAAAATTAAAGAAATACATATGATAAACTGCAAAACGAATAGATTTGATGCAGCGATTAAGGATATTACATACCTCGACTGTACACACCATGAGTCTGAAAATTAAACCGAAGGTGAATTATACAACCTTTCATTCAATTTTCCGATGCAATAAGAGATGAACATTACACACACATCACTTGTACGCACTATGATTTCATCACGAAATCAACAAGTGGTATCACGCCACTAAATGTATAACTCCATTGGTTAAGGACTACAATAATTTATGATGTATTTATACACCTCTTATTACAAACCCTAATTACAAAATACATTAAATTTAAAATACGAAATCAAATTAAATATTTCAAAATATAAACTAATAAAAGCTAAATAAAATCACAATCTTTTCATATATGGAGCATTGATCCACGTATCAACTATTAATCCTTAATTTTTTTTCTTTGGTGACTATATATTAAGTCTAAATCTAATGCAACTTTATGGCCACTTAATAATTTTTCTCCAAAGAAAAAGTAACCTGCCGAATTACCAAGAGCCAATCATCTTTATCTGATCTACTCCCAGGAAGAGTTTAAAGAAAGGATAATATAAATTGCTACCAACTTCACTTGTTATGATTCCCCTTTTCGTCTTAAAAAAGCATATCTGCTTCCCACTTACTATGCCCAACCCATCAATCATGCTTAGTTTTATTCAGTGTCCCATGCATATATCTTAGCTTTAATTCTTTCTTTTTCTTTCTATTTGTCCAAATCTGCCACTGCTTCTGTGCATGATATGAAATCCTTGTATTATTATTATTATTATTATTATTTCACCTGACTTGATGAACATCCTACTTTTACTTATAATTTGTAGGATAAAAAATTTTCAAAAAATTTTAAAGAACTCAAAAAATATGTAAAAAATTATAAAAATAATAAATCAGTCCCTTTGAGATTTTTTATATTTTTTAAGAGGAGAATTATGTTGTCAAATAAATATAAATGTTGAAGACTATTTTTATATATTTTAAAATCTAAAAGATGGAGGGTCTAATTTTAAAAATTCAAGAATCGATTTGGGTAATTTCTCCTACTCATGATTATTATCTTTAATAATAGATACTAGATATGCAACTGAAACTTTACCTTGATAAATAACGTTGAAATTTGAGTTATTGACTTATTGTGACAAAATAGGGAAACAAAAAAATTTGAATAAAAAAACAGAAAAGAGAGTAGACAACAACTTATGACTTCTCAATTTAAAAATAGAAAAAAATAATATACTCTTCAGTTACTTATTTATTTATTTAGTATACCCTAGCTAATTTAATTTTTTGATTGATTATAACCTAATCTTTTTATAATCATAATATATATAGCTAGCTACTCTACTTACTTTTATGAGTCTGTATTCTTTTGACCATCATGATGCATATGATATTTGTCATGCGGTATTTTCAGGTGTAAGTTTCTGACAAGGATTTCAAATTAATTAACATGAGCAAAATTTCATATTAAAGAACTACAACTGCCCCATATATTTTTGGTGTCCTATTATATATATATAAATTATATTATTTACTCTTTTTTAGTTCTCAAATTATTAGTATATTTTTTTATAGAAAGGTTTCAATAGAAAAAAATTATTTGGGAAGAGCCAATAAATATTAAATACTGCTCCAAAAGACAATAATAATAATACGGTAATGCTATATGTACACCTCTTTTTGGTGTACACCTCCAACCAAGTTCCAAACGAACAGATTTTTACAACGAACATATTTTCATAGTTGACACGAACAGATTTTAAAACTTGTTCGTTTACTTTTAAAAATCTGTTCGTTCTAGTAGTAAAATTTTGTTCGTGCACGAACAGAAATCTATATATACAATGAACATATTTTATAGTTGATACGAACATGTTAAAAATCTGTTCCTTTGCTTTAAAAAATCTGTTCGTTCTAGTAGTAAAAATCTGTTCGTTTAAGACTTGATTGAAGGTGTACACCAAAAAGAGATGTACACCACGATTAATTCATAATAATAATAATACTGCTCTCAAAATTTATTTATACATTAAAATTCAACTATCAAATTAAATATTAAATATATATATTTTATATTTTAATGTATATTTTATATCGATAATTTGATGATTAATTTTTTATTTGCTAATAGTATAAACGTATTGCTCCTACAAGAAGATGCTGTTAAACATAAATCATTGTTGACTTTCAACATTTGTCATCGAAACGAACAAAAAACAGTACAAATTTTACCACTTTCATTTATTATTTCTTCCTTTAATATAACGTATTAACATGTGTGGCCTAAAATAAAAAATATAAAACTATTAAATAAATAGATTAATCTTTTCAAATCTTTGCAAGATCAGACACCCCAAAAATAAAAAAAATGCAAATTTTGCTTAATTAGTTAGCCAAATATGATTTATTTAAGAATAATGTTACGGAACAAATATTAGGGTACTAATAGAGAGTCAATAAGTGTAATTAAAGAAATAGTGGATGGTAAAAAAAAAAAAGAAAAAAAAATATTAATTTTCTATTATCACCCTAATATTGACTACCGAGCCTTAATTTATTATAGCTAGTGCCTTGAAAATATTATTTTATTAAAGTGTAGAATAATTTAATTTATTTATAAAAAGAATGAAACAACATGAATTTTGAACTGAGACACAAGATTTTTGCTGCAAAACACATAAGAGTAATGATAGGGAATCAACGTTAGGGGATCAATAGGGAGCCAATAAGTGTAATTAGGGAAACAAAAAAGCTAGGTGTACACATAAAACACACAAATACATCCTAATTAATCACTCCCTCAAGTGAAAAATATTTATGTGTTTCAATGTGTTTATGTGTACACCTAGCAAAACCGTTAGGGAAATAATGGATGGTAAAAGGAGAGTGAAAAGAAAGAAAAATGATATTAGCTCCTTATTGTCTCTCTAATATTGGCTCTCAAGACTTTCTCAACACGTAAATATTCTTTATTTATAAGTGTGCATATATAATAAGATTTAATTATTTAAATTTAGTTTAAAAAAAAGGTTTGACCGTCCAATATTTTTGAATTAAAAAAAAAAATAAAAAAGTATTTTTTTTAGCTGAAACTAGAGTTTGACTTAACCATAGATTTTTAACTCGTTTTCAATTATTACATATTAAAGGAGAAAGAAATTGATGATATTAGTTATTTTCTGACTTTTTAGGAAGCTCCACTCAGTTTGTCATTACGTTAGTTGATTTTTCGAATGTGAATGAGAAGAACTGAAATTCATATGAATTGAGAATGATGCGCACGATGTTGAAACTTTGAACTTTGAAGACTTACAATAAATTATAGTAATAGTTTCACATCTTTATTTTTTAACACAAAATTTTCCAATTGGTTGAAGTTGAGAAGTGAGAACGACCCGCATTCTTGAAGCTATTGAAAATTTTCATTATAGGTATAAATTAAAAGATAAAAACTCGGATAGAGTTAATTTCATATAAAATTAATAGTTTAAAATTGTTAAATGACATATTAATTAACCATATTAATTTATTTAATGATTTTTAATAAATAACTTTATATGATTTAAACTGTATAGAATAATATCGATAAGCTGTAACTCATATAACATTATCCTCTTCCTCCGTTTTAAGAGGTTTTCGAATTTGAGCCTCACCTAAAGACTTTAGAATAATAATTAGTAAGTACAGAATAATTAACTAACATTAAATAGTTTTTTTGTATAATTATTTTTTAATCCTCAATTTTATATAAAAAAAAAGTAGTGTTGAGATATATGATTTAGAATTTAAATTTAAAAATTTAGAGTAAATATTTAAACTTTAAAATAAAAAAAATAATTTAAATAGTTAACTTTTTAATTATTGAACTCAGTCATGTAACTTAGCATCATTGTTCTATAGATGTAGCTAAAAAATGTCTTTAAGTGCATTGTTTTAGAATGTTCGAAAATTATTTATATTTTACACTGAATTATGGAAATCACTTGATTTATCACCATGTTCAATTATAAATATCTCAGTCAGTTGTGAAAAAAAAGCTACAATTTCAATTTATTGATTTTGATTGGATTTATTTTACAACAAATTCAGCTGACCAAGTGATTTTATTGAACCAAGTGGTTAGCAAAGCATTTTTCTCCACGCGCTCTTTTTCCCTTAATATAACGTTAACCAAGTACTTTAACTAAGCAAATTTGTTTTTTTTTTTTCATTTTTCGTCTTCTTAGCTTGATTTGCGTGATTCATTGTCGTTTTTGTCTTCTTCTGTTGTTAGATTTTGTTCTGCAACTTTCGTCGTCGTTTTCTTCTTCATTACCAAGTGCTTTAACTAAGCAAATTTGTTTTTTTTTCTTTCCATTTTTCGTCTTCTAAGCTTGATTTGCGTGATTCATTGTCGTTTTTGTCTTCTTCTGTTGTTAGATTTCGTTCTGCAACTTTCGTCGTCGTTTTCTTCTTCATTTTTTATTGTTAGAAGAAGAAGAAGAATAATTTATTTCTGCGCATTATTGCTTTCTGTTTCTGCACAATGTTGCTTTCTATTTTTGCGCGTTATTGCTTTATATTTCTGTACAGCAACATGAGCAACAACAACAACAATGTAAAACAGAGAAGAAGAAGAAGAAGAAGATTTTATTTCTGCGCATTATTGCTTTCTGTTTCTGCGCAATGTTGCTTTCTATTTCTGCGCATTATTGCATATTATTGCTTTCTGTTTATGCGCAATGTTGCTTTCTATTTCTGCGCATTATTACTTCATATTTCTGTACAACAACAACAACAACAGCAGCAGCAACAACAACAACATCAATATAAAACAGAGAAGAAGAAGAAGAAGAAGAAGAAGAAGAAGAAGGAGATGATGATGATGACGACGACGACGACGATGACGATGACGGAGGATGAAGAAGACGATGTCGATAAAGGAGGACGAGGAGAAAGAAAATGATGAAGAACGATGATCAAAGAACATCTTTGAACATTTGTTACTTCTTTAGGCGTGTGTTTACACATTTTATGTTGAAAGTGGTGGTGTTAATGATAACTTATTTGGTTAACCACTTGGTTAAGTAATTCACTTATTCAAATAGCGGGACTATTTTACTTATATAAAATATTTAAGTTAACTTTTAATTTTGAGAAATAGTAATATATAATACCTTTAAACTCATTTTAAGAATATAAGCTAAGAATGTTGGACCGAAGAGGTATTTTTTTGTTTTCTTAAGAATACGGATGGGACACGAAAGACACGCGTGTCGGACAGGTGTTTGTGAGTGTCGTGTCCAAACGTGCCTGACACGTGGAGACATCAATTCAACGAAGAGTCCATCAATCAACCTTTTGATTTTATTAGATAGATATCTGTGTGTGGTAAAATATATAATCGCGATTCAACGTATACATAGAATGCAAATAATGTGCTTAGTTAAAAATTCAGTAGTCTTGGGGAATCAAATCAAAACTGAATCACAGGTCCTATTACCAGCAAGGAAGATTATTAATCTCCTTTAAATATCATAAACAAGCTGCAAGGTTTTAAAAAATCAAACTATGATCAAGTTGATAGAGCCAGAGTGAGGTTAAAAAATCAAAGTTTTAATCGATGCTGAAACGAATATAAAAAGTTAATATATTTTTAGAAAAAATAAATTTTAGTATTTTATTATTTTAAATCGAATAATCATTAAAAGAAGATCGGTCAGTTCGATGGGTTAATTAATTATTTGACTAATTTTTCATATTCTTTAATTAGTTTTCTAGATTGATTTTTATCTGGAACCAAATTAATTTGATGACCGATTTCAATTAAGCCAGTTGTACCTATCAATTTGGTCCGATTCTCAAAACTATAATAACGAGACATGCTCTCTCAAATTTTATTTAAAAAATGTTTTCTTTTATAATATATTAAAATCAATAGTTCAGCTATTTGAACAAGTAAATTACTTAACCAAGTAGTTAACCAAATAAGTTATCATTGACACCATCACTCTCACCATAAAATGTGTAAACACACGCTTAAAGAAGCAACAAACATTCAAAGACGTTCTTCGATCATCGTTCTTCATCGTTTTCTTTCTCCTCATCCTCCTTTGTCGACATCGTCTTCTTCATCCTCCGCCATCGTCGTCGTCATCGTCGATATCATCATCATCATCATCTTCTTCTTCTTCTTCTTCTTCTTCTTCTTCTTTGTTTTATATTGATGTTGTTGTTGTTGCTGCTGCTGTTGTTGTTGTTGCTGTTGTTGCTGACGCTGCTGTTGTTGTTGCTGTACAGAAAGCAACATTGCGCAGAAACAGAAAGCAATAATGCGCAGAAATAAAATCTTCTTCTTCTTCTTTTTCTTTGTTTTAAATTGTTGTTGTTGTTGCTGATGTTGTTGTACAGAAATATAAAGCAATAACACGCAGAAATAGAAAGCAACATTGTGCAGAAACAGAAAGCAATAATGCGCAGAAATAAATAATTCTTCTTCTTCTTCTTCTTCTTCTTCTTTTAGCAACAGAAAATGAAGAAGAACACGATGACGAAAGTTGCAGAACGAAATCTAACAACAGAAGAAGACAAAAACGACAATGAATCATGCAAATCAAGCTAAGAAGACGAAAAATGAAAAAAAAAATTCCTTAGTTGAGATAAGAATTGAATAGAAACACAATTAAAAATGATAAAATATTCAAAATTAATATAACATAATATATATACCAGTGGAATATTATATTCCTATGTGCACTACAATAAATTAAAAATAACACATAGTCACAAAATATAAAATAAAATAAAACAAGTATTTTGAGAATGTGAAATGCAATATGTTCATATATATTACTTCAATCCGCATAATCTCATGTGGGTGACAGAAGGTTAGGATTATCAGAAGTAGGCCCGGTATGTGAAGTAATCTCTGAAGTAATTTCTGTTGGCATGTCATCTCCTGGCCACTGAATAAGAAATCTTAAAAGATTTTCCATCGTTCGTATCTTCTTCTTCTTCTCTTCCACTACCTCCGTTTTTTTAATTCGACGATCTCTTTTTGATACTCTTCTATTTGCTCCCCATAGCTTGACTGCTGCGATGTACTACAAAAAATTTTTTCAGGACATGGTCCAGGACCTACACCACGTACTCGTCCTGGATGTTCCTTCCCAAGAACTCGTGCAAGTGAATCATTCTAAGAAAGCTCCTTTGCGGATTTATCCCAACTTTCTATGTCAGCAACTGCTTCCTACAAACATACAACACTTTTTTTTTTTATCAATAACATATTAGACTACTGTCATACAAAAATATACAGAATTATAATTTTGTTGTCCTGCAAAAAAAAAAAAAACTTATCTAAGGACAAAAAATATTAAAATTAATGATAGCTTCCAATGTCTTCTCATTAGGATCGTAAAATAATCTGTCTGTCTCAAACTTATATTACCTTTTTTTTTCTCATTCATTTTTATCTAGCTACCTAATATATATACCATATATTTTTCACCCTACTCATTGGTCCACTCAATAGCAAAATAAAAAATAACAAAATCAAGAATACCACAAAATCACCTATTGATTATTCATAATCATGGATGGTAAATTGACGAAATACAATACTTACACAAATGGCTTGTGCATCATCATGTATGTATGATCCATCATTTCTCCTATATATGTACCATTGTCTACATCTCTCCTTTACTGATATGCATCCCGTGTCTTATCTCCTGTAAGAACATTTGATTTAAAAATATAATTTACTGTGAGGAAAAGTATGCATGTGCGTTAAATCAAAGCACAAATGGTCACTTAGCAACTACAACTCACACAAGTAAGAAACGCAAGCAGTCTCAGATAGAAATGGAAAAAAAACAAACTAAGTATACATGAGTGCATTTGAAAATATTTTTTTATGCATAAAGATAATACAATATTTAATATCTCTTCTTTTCTTCGCCTAGCTATTGATTTCGATCCCCCAATGTGGGTGTATAACTGTTTTGAACGATTTTCAGTATTCCTTTTGCATTTCTCCTATTTATCAAACATAAATAAACTAGGGAATAAAAAAATTAGAACTCATTTAAAACGAACTAACGATAGACAAAATTGATACATAAATTTTATTCAAAAATTTCTACAAGAAAACATAAAGAATCCTCGTCATACGCAAAAATTACCAGTGTGTCTTCTTCCGAACAATACTCGAGGAAAACTTTCCAGTCTTATTGGTCAATTTCTTCTGGGTAGCGGTGCTTAACATTTTCATCTATACTCTTTGTATCATCATAGAACTTGTTAAAAAAATTTTCCCTTATGTCTCCAAAATTTTCCAAGCTTAGTCAAAATAACTGACTTTTTGGATTCTTTTGTGTCATTCTAAAAGTTTAAGAAACACTGCAAAAGGGTAAAAAATCCTTAGTAACATGTAACAACACCTTAAACTTATGACATATATATAGAAATACCTTGATCTGGCCATTGTATTCGTGTTCCTTGTAGTCGGTGATGTGCTTCCAACTCCTTACACCAATGGGGAAAAAAGACTAAAGTCACTGGCCATACTTTCCAGAACCGTACTTAATGAAGCACTCGCGTCACCAATTGGTCTTAACAAAGCGTCAAATGGGAGCTCAACTTTGCGACCAGCGGGTAGTGAAAAAATCTGTTTTGCAGTTATATTCTCAGGTCTTTCCACCTCATTGTCTGAAAATTTTTCCAAAAAAAAAAAAAACTCAACTAAATCGTATCATTAGTGTGTAAAAGCGGGATGAAAAGAATGACAATTAAAAAATTAAAGAATTAAATATATTGGAGTAAAATAGTTACCTATGACATGGACTTTCCAAACATCCCTATCCTTGTGGCGAGTTTCTTTGCCGCTTCTTCCAACCTCTTCTTTTTCAGATAATTTGTCCAAAGGTTCCTTCGACAATTCCTCTTCACTAGCCTCTGGATTATAGTCTTCATCCTCTAAATCTGTATCGTCCAAATCAGTGTAGTGCCTATAATATTCACAGACTGCAGGTACTTTCGGAACAACAACACAGGCTAATTTAGCCGACCTAGCTTCAGTGCGTGGTGGACAAAATTGTCAGACTTTCGGAGAGCTTGCTGAGTTCCCTCCTGGTTGAGAGAGCGTTGTCAAAAATATTCTGCGGTTGCACACTTGACAATTTAGTCCTCTTTCCATTGTTCCAACCTCAATAAAAAATTAAAATCTTAGCATAAAAAAAAATTAATTACCAAATAATTGAAATACAGAGGATACTTCCGTTGTTGATTTATTATATGACAAACCCTTTTCATAATATATATCCCATGTGGTTTTTTCCCAGCTTTTGATGTTAATACTTTTTAATAGTACATTTTGATATTCGTAACATGACAAATGAATTACGAAGACTATTCGCAATGCTGTGCATGCAAAAAAGTTGCTTCGGACATGGTTTTCGTTTCTCCTTTCAAATCGTTAGACCATGCAATCACTATTGCTTAGGATATATTTTTGAACCAGTTTGATGTCTCGTGTTGGGTTGAGGCTTTATCATCTAAGGACTGTTTTGACCAATATTTGGCAAATGCAAATTAAACAATCATGCAAGTTTATCCATGCTATAACATCTTATAAATCTTTGAGTGATTGTCAAATTTTTAAGCTAAGTGGTTTATGAACTTATTGCTTAACTTTATATTTAAAAAAGAATGTAGGAGCTACATGAATGTGGATCAAAATATGAGGAGAAATTCAGGTATTGATTTTTTACCTTTCCTTATGATAAGACCTCTAAGAAAATACTCGCTGAATTAAAGGTAAATACCCACATTTATATCAATTCATTGCTTTTTGTCATTGATTTGCTCTACCTAATGGGCCTTAAAATATTTTTTAAAATGTAGACGCGTTTTGTGGAGCTTGATATTGCATCTCAAGAGAAAATAAACATTGTAGAAACCAAAATTGCTGGAATTTATGTTCTTTGGCATCAGAACACGAGTAAGACTTTTTTGGGTTTTATGTTTTAACAACTTGATAAGGTGTATGACACTTATTTGGATTTGTACCGAAAGAAAGTCATAACATGAAAATGAACATTTTATAACACATTATTATGCTATATTAATAATAACGATTACTATTTCGACCAAAATGATGTAATTTTTAGGGTCAGCGGAAGATAATCTGAGTGGAGTAATAACTGACAGATGTGGCAATTTAGGGGGAAAATACCACCCTTGGAACTAACGTTACTAAGCCTTTCGAGGCCAGTCATTATCAAGAAAAAGAAAGTGATGGTGTGGATAAACAACATGTGACAGATGAGTCAAACATTGCACATAGCAACTTTGATCTTAATAAAAAAAAAACATGGTATGGACATGACATATCATATCATCTGAAACGTGACAATGCTAGATTCTTTATAGAGTTTTTTTTTACCGGGTGAATATGACACTTGTGAGCGCAACTAGTAAATGATGTACGGTAGACTTGTTTTGTTTTAGTTTTTATACATGATCTCATTTGACGTATTTGGATCACGCTCGTAGATTCGAATAATTTGATAAGGATTAGAGTTTTTCTATAGTATAAGGATTAATTTATTTAATTTTATAGTCTGTAAGTTATGCTTATTAAGCTTCATTTAATGAATTAAAATTTATGATAGATGTGTTTTCTTATTTGTTTTTTACTTATATTGACGTTTTGTACTATATTATAAATTTTGAGATATTTTAATTATTTAAATGATAATATTTATTGAGTAGATTAGTTTCTAACTTTAAATCTTTTAAATATTATTTTACCTAACACTTTTAACATTAAAAAATTAATATTTAATTAACACCAATTAACTAATTCAATATTTAAAAGTTTTTATTAACCTGTGTATAAATATATAATGTTGCAAATGACATCTAAATAAAGGTTTGTTGATCAAAATTTTAAAGTAGTTGTATTTGGCGGTGGTTAATACAACAACCGCCGCTAATTGGTTGTAATATTTTGGCTTTAGCGGCGGTAGGCTACAAAATCGCTGCCAAACGGTAGAAAATTTTAGTTTTCGCGGCGGTTGGCATTCAAACCGCAGCAAACCAATATATGTTGGCAGTTCCATTTTGAACTGTCGCAATGATCGTCGGTATATGCCATTTAGCGGTTGTTGAAAAGAACCGCCGCAAAGTGCCGTTTTTGTTGTAGTGTTAATAAGTGAAATAATTAATTGAATATATACCTTTTGATGTACCCGAGATTTTTAAAATTGTGATGTAGTGCTTTAGTTTGTACAAATTTATTTTAGATATTTGTTTTTAGATAATTTAAGAGTCTCGACCCAATTTATGAGAATGTAGAGACCTTCTCACATTACCATCGATGATCCAAGAAAAATTTAAAATTACATCAACATGAATAAATTACAATTAAAAAAATAAATCTCCAATAACTATATCAATATATTTTTATAGTAAGAGCTCTCATGTTTTTTTTTTTATTTTATTTTTACCAAAACTTTATGATGTCTGATTAATTTGTCGATATTATTCATTTATTTATTCTGTTTAAATATTCTTAATATACTTTTTTTCACTAATACATACGTGTTTTTATTTACCATATACTTAATACATAAGTTCTCACAAATATGAAAGATATTTTGGACATAACCAAAGAAAAAACATTGCAAACACAAATCATCATTATATTCTTTGATTTTTAAATTAAATTATGCAGAAGATCATATTGATATGTAATTATTTATGTACATTTACTTAATAAATTTTTTAGATAAATAGTACAATTACATGATAACCCATAGACATAATTCATCAAGATGTTTTAGACTCATTTGACATTATTGAAGAAATTACCTTGTTTAAAATTCCATCATTACTAGACAACAAAACAAGATCCACAGAGAATAATAAATACTAGCTGTTTACCCAAGCTTCACGTGGTATGATTTACAGTGCTATTTGTATTAAAGCTTGTATGAATAACTGATTCAACATGTATGATTTTTTTTTTGGTCATGAGCATGCATGATGTTTGAATCCTCTCAACTTTATTTTTTTGTTTGTGTTAATCCTGTAAATGTAAAACGGCCCAAATATGTATAATGTGAAACCCTGATGATTTAATGAAGTTGGAATGAATAACTGCTTCAACAGGCTTAAGAAATTTTTTTGGGCCTAATATCGTGAATGTTAAACGGCCTATTCTATGATGTGAAGCCCTCATTAATTATTGACAAATGGGTTATTTTGCTTGTTTAGTATTATAAGATTTATTATCTTTATGTTTTTGTTACCCATAAGCAGCAATGCTTATCTATTTTATCCATCACATAATGTGGCTCTGTTAAATGATGCATCACATATACACGCCCAGTAAAGGCTATTAATTAGTTATACATGAAAGTAAACATTACATTTTGTAAATTTTAAATGAATATTGCAATTTATAGAAAGCATAAAATGAAGTATGTATTCCAAATTTGGGAATATTTTAAAAAAAAATTATTTAGAATACAGAGTATGTTAGTAGTTATTCGAGCGGTTAGTGATTAGGATATATTTTATATCATAACTATATATAGATAAATACATACAACTGAAGTTCTGATGATCGATTGATAAATAGAATCTCTTGTATATAATTATATCACCCAGAATAAGGGATTTGCTGCCATCTAGGTTACATGATGATGGTACTCCATGTTTTAACATTAAATAACCAAAAAAACCTGAAGGCTTCTAAACCGTTAAAATCTTATGTGCTTACACATTTAAGACCAAAAAATGATTCTTCTTAGAGAGACCAAAATGTTTACTACTACTATTTAAGTTCCTATAACCAACATTCAAGAAGTGCATCATCCCCTATTTATGACCTAGGGAAGAGACTTTAGTAGTTTGCACTTGTGCGACTATTCCAAGGATCCCTGTAAAACGTGAAAATGTTAGTCTAGTAATTTGAAAGAATACCTACAAAACGTCAAGCCTTAGAGTTATTTTGAATGAATCTCATGAAGATAATTATTATTTGATACTAATACCATTTTGGCACGCTCGACGCTTCATCTTCAAGGTCTCCAACAATTATGGACATACAAATATAAAATGAAATCATTTAATGTTTTCAGTTCGATGGATTGACCATCTGTAATATGCAATGTTGTTTAAGTGATTTTGGCCAAAACAATGTTTTTGCTATTTTATAATGCACGACAGTTAATTCACATGATAAAATCAAGTGTTCCTATTTATGTATACTTTCATGAATATCCTCCTATGGTAACATTACAGATTCTATGTTAAATAAAGTTACTATCTAACCATGTCCCGTGTATTTTGAATTCCACTAAGACAAACTTGTTAAGCTATGTTACCCGGAGTTTTTAGTGGCCATTTCGAATTCAGTTGCTTGAATAAGCACCTCTCCCATGTGTTCCTCTTCTCGCATAATCTCACGATCGCGATCGAAGATGACTCCATGTGCCAACTCTAATTGATGTCTGACCCCTCCAGGCAGAACCCGACTAGCATATAGTTTAGACTCGGGATATGCCGGCAATACATTAAATCCTTAAGTGATTATTTGTGCAGAGAATAAACCCCAGTTGATATAGTGTATCAAAACCAACACTTTCTCATTGTAAACCATATTTCAATATGCATGCAAAGCTTATGTGTTTAGGTTTTGATGAATGACAACCATTATGGCTTTGAGGACAAGCAATCAAATGATTCAAAGAATAATTTCGAAAGCAAAACAACAACAACAAGATAAAGGAAGACCAACAAATGAAGACGGTTAAAAAAATAGGTCTTAGTTAAATTATCTTGTTAAGAACCAAGAGTTATATCTCTCACACACACACATTAAAAAGTCTTTTACAAAACCTTTTAAATGTGTTCTTATGTTACAAAATGTTTTTAAGTTGAAATATAGCCTAAGAGGTTTCTAAAATATGTTTTTAAAGTCATATGATCATACAAAACAAGTTTTATATGTTAGAAACCCTTGCAAGATAGTTTAGACACATTTTTGTGTGTTTTTAGACCATCTGCATCGATGCAGATCCCTTAACGTCACTACGTAAGGGATTTTGCACATGTTGCATCGATGCAATGAAGGCTGCATCGATGTAGAGAGCCAAAAATTCAAAAATTTGGCTCAACGGCTATATTTGCATCGACGATGCAGAAGTGCTGAAAACACTCCAAACGGCTAGTTTTGACAAAATTGCTCCACCCCACCTACCATATAACGTTCTAATCACTTTAGAATGCTATAAATAGATGGTTTGAAGCATTGTTTCAAACATAACATCAATTCTAATCAATCTTATTCATATACATCAATTTCTTGCTATTTTCAAAGTGTTTTATATACAAATTTGAGAGATATTCATCACTTGGTTCATAGAGCTTATTTGTAATTCATCTACTCTTCTTGTGAGCTTTCAAACTTCTTTGTTTCAATTGTAAGATAAGAGA
>JASCZI010000038.1:23806-53684 GCA_036250425.1 Stylosanthes scabra
GTCTTCTATGAACTAAGACTCGCCGGACGCAAGGAAATCCCACCAAGGTATCTTGATCCAAACCTCCTAGATTCTCAAAATTTTAGCAACTTGAAAGAAATGTTGAATATGCAAGGTTTAATGGATTTCTTGCAATTTAGAGATAAATATTATCCGAAATTGACTAGTATTGCTTATGCTACTTTGGGTATAGAGAGTAGTACTCAAGATCCTAAGGTTTTCTCTATGGTGTTTAAGCTAGGAAGAGATACATATAAGGTGCATTGTAGTAGGTTGGCTAGTATTTGGAAATTACCACTAGATGGTTGCTTATTTGAGGGTGGTAAAATCCCTTTAGAGGATTGGGGTTATGATAAGATGAGAGTTATGGATTTATTCAACCTCACCCAAAATGAAAAATCCAAAATTCCTTGTCAACCTATGAATGATGAGTATATGACACTCCTATATCTTGTGACTTATGTTCTTGAGCCTAGAGTTTCCGGTCATGGGAATGTTGCGGATGAAAACCTTGTTTTAATGTGGGCAATGGTTAATGAAATTAAGATTAATTGGCCATATATTTTTCTTCATCATATGCTTAGGATTAAGGAAAGGATACTTCCGGTGGTATAGGTTATTTATGCTTGTTGACTCGCATATTTAACTATCTTGGTATTGATGTAAGCAATGAAACCGTGAAGCATTTGACTCCAAGATCGGTTATTAATGAAGCCACTCTTCATCATATGGGAAGAGGCAAAGGAGTTCAAGAAGAAGAGCAAGCTCCTCAAATGGCATTTAGAGGTCATCTGGGTCCCTCAAGTGGAAGTCATGAAGAACCATCTATGAGTGATCTCATGCATGTCCTTCAAAGGATTGAAGAAAACCAAGTAAGGATGGATCGCCGCATTCAAAGGATAGAGCGTCACATGAGGATCCAAGAAGATGAAGATGAAGACCAAAAGTGATCATGTACTTCATCTTGAGTTATGGTTTTATTTGCTTTTATAAGACTTATTTGCTATTTTCTCATGGACTAACACTTAGTAAGCCTAGGATTTGCATTTTATTTTGTTGGATTTGGTTTATGTTGTGACTTGGTTTAATTATGTTTATGACTTTGGTTTATGTTATACCTATGCATGCTATGCTTGTTTATTTTGATGAATGACTAAAAAGGTTTGGTACACCTATTTTAGTTCATGTGCTTGAGTTGTTAAATTTATTTTATTTAGGGGGAATACATGATTTATTATTTTCCTAGTATTTTTTTTGATAATGTCAAAAGGAGGAAAATAATTTGAGGATGATTTCAAAGAGTTTTTTTTTTTAATAATTATGTTTGATAAAACAATGTGTTATCTTTAAAAATTAGTATGCACCCATTAAAAGGGAAAATGCAAGATTTTAGGGGGAACTCTTGCAAAAATTTCAATGTTTTGAAATCTATTCTAAAATAAGTGCATACTCTATGTTTAATCAAACATATTGCTTTCAAAATCTTTTACTTAAAATTGAATCCTTAAAAATGTTTGTCATTATCAAAAAGGGGGAAATTGTAAACCATGTTTCAATATGCATGCAAAGCTTATATGTTTAAGTTTTGATGAATGACAACCATTATGGCTTTGAGAATAAGCAATCAAAGGATTCAAAGAATAATTTCGAAAGCAAAACGAAAACAACAAGATAAACAAAGACCAACAAATGAAGAAGGTTAAACAAATAGGTTTTAGTTAAATTATCTTGTTAAGAACCAAGAGTTATATCTCTCACACACACACATTAAAAAGTCTTTTACAAAACCTTTTAAATGTGTTCTTATGTTACAAAATGTTTTTAAGTTGAAATATAGCCTAAGAGGTTTCTAAAATATATTTTTAAAGTCATATGATCATACAAAACAAGTTCTATATGTTAGAAACCCTTGCAAGATGGTTTAGACACATTTTTGTGTGTTTTTAGACCATTTGCATCGATGAAATGATGCCTGCATCGATGCAGATCCCTTAACGTCACTATGTAAGGGATTTTGCACATGTTGCATCGATGCAATGAAGGCTGCATCAATGCAGAGAGCCAAAAATTCAAAAGTTTGGCTCAACGGCTATATCTGCATCGATGCAGTAGTAGGTGCATCGATGCAGAAGTGTTGAAAACACTCCAAATGGCTAGTTTTGACAAAATGGCTCCACCTCACCTACCATATAACGTTCTAATCACTTTAGAATGCTATAAATAGATGGTTTGAAGCATTGTTTCAAACACAACATCAATTCTAATCAATCTTATTCATATACATCAATTTCTTGCTATTTTCAAAGTGTTTTATACACAAATTTGAGAGATATTCATCACTTGGTTCATAGAGCTTATTTGTAATTCATCTACTCTTCTTGTGAGCTTTCAAACTTCTTTGTTTCAATTGTAAGATAAGAGATTGGTTCTCTTATTGTTGAGTTGAGAGATTAAACACTATAGTCAATTAGATAAACACTCAAGGTAAATTCTTGAAGTTGTGATTACTTCGAGTGGAGTGGTTTATCATAAGATTGTGAGGTGTTGGGATCTAATACTCAAGGTTGTAAACGGTTTATCAAGCACCTTCAAGCTTGGTGATAGTGGAACTTCTCAATTTTGAATTGAGAAAGAAGTGGACATAGGCACGAGTTTCGCCGAACCACTATAAATTGTGTATTGTATTTCTATCCTTCATCTCTTATATTCAAGTTATCTATATTTCACAAGAGTATTTGTAAAGTAAAAGATCCTTGTAAGAGCGTAAGTTTCACCTTATGCCGTTGGAAACATACTAAGCAAAACACTTGAGTTATTTATATTCAAAGTTGTTTATATTTCCGCGAAAATTTATCATTGTTGTTTAAACACTCAATTCACCCCCCTCTTGAGTGTTGTGCTTATCGACTAACACTCATGTGGTGCTGATTGGCTCCTGAGGGTGACAATGTGTTCACCACTCATGCGGAATGTATTTCCTACCCTGTTGATCCTAACTGGAACACAGTTGTCTGCATCATCTACAAACCAAATGTAATTCCCCACCACATTGCCTAATTTATCAGCCAAATCTTGGAGCATATAGTATGTATCCTGAAAACATAAATATGCATTAAAAAAGTGTGAAAAATCTAATTGTATAACCCTTGCTACAAATAGAAACGTTCATAATAAACATTAGAGGCTACTTAATTGTGAATAGGCTACTGCAATTTCCTACGAAATTATTGACCCAAGCGAACAAAAAAATCTAATGCATTCTATAAGAGGTTCTCGATTCCAAACCTCATTTTCATGAAAACGGAAGTAGTAATCGTTCCCTTCTGGGAAGTCAATTGCAGAACATGGTATCCTCTTATTCCTGTTGAAAATGGAAAAGAGAAAAAACCATCAGAAGGCTGAATAAATTAAATGCAATCACATATGTGTACCCAATCTTGTTGAAAGTAACTGCTGAAAAAATGTATAAGCTATTTGAATAAGTAGTTGTTACTCAATATCATTTACCTGTTTCGATTAATGAAGAAAAAGTTCATTAGGGTATTTATTTTGAAAAAAAAAAGAGATAATGTATTTTTTATCTCCCGGAACAGTAACTCTCGTGTTAGGGCAAGAAAGCTAAATGAGTGTTTTCTGGTAAAATGCATCTACCCTATTAGAAAATCCAAGTGCGATGATGCAGTGTGTATCACAAAGTAAGAATAGGGGATCCATGTGCTGTTAAAACGGAAAAAAATTTATTGATGGTGTTTTATTTTTTGTTTTTTTAAAAAGAAAAATGTAAGCCCTACATGAAGGAGATATAGTCATGGTCAAGGGCATACCTGTTGTTCCGGCCGGCGTTGTTAATGATCTCTTCCATGGAACTCAGCGAGGTGATTGTTGCTGTGCTTGGTAAAGAAAGTGTTTCGCGCGTAGAGTTTGTTTCACTTGATAAAGGTAATGGATATTTAGACAACTTTTCTTATATCCTAGTTATGACATGGTGTGATTCCTTGAGCCCAACACCCTGGCTAATGTCATAAGTAGGTGGAGATGATTTCAAAGCATAATTGAAAGAAGTGAAAACTAAGCATCTAGCTTTTATGTAGTCTTGAAACTGACATTGTATCTCTTTAGGAAAAATGGCAAACCCGCCCTCCCTTTCCTCAGCAAGTATTACTACTTAAGTCCTAGTGCTCACATGTTTAGTTAGTTACATTACATTGCTTAAACGGAATGTGATTATGGAATGATATATTTGTATATGGTTGTGTTTTATAGTTATATAAATATATAAAACACATGTATTTACTTAAATGGATAGAGGTCTTGGATGGTAGAATATTGATTAAGTTCACAATTTGCCAATGGTTTTGATAACAACTTTTACACATCATTACTCTTTCTTTTCAATACTGTATAAGGATATAACCCACCTTTAGATTAGGTTTTGGATGGAAGTGTGAGAGGTTTAAATAAGATTATTTGTTTTTGGTATAAGTAATTCTCTAAAGACTAACAATATTTATTGATTTGATAATGAATTAAGCTTTGGCATGGAATGTTGTTGATTAAGTAACCATAAAACAAAGATTTTTGATCGATAAGTAAGCCAGCCGAGCTATAAAGTTGCTCAAGAAATTTCTGTAAAGAATAATGGGATTAATTTCATGCAGGAAAATCAACTCCCCTTGTGTGGTATTGATGTTTGACTTGGATGATCAATATAATGACACTCCCGAATAAGGTGAGAGATTTGAACTCACTAAATGTGCATGGAATAGTTCTATAAAAGAGGTTATGTATTTTATTAGAACTTATGTATTTTAATACTAACAAATAAACGGGTGCAATAGAAATACAAAGATTCAGGACATACCACATCAACATTTTCCTGAACATCAATGGGATCCTTAACTGATGTGCACTTACCAATAACCTCCAAATCATCAATTACCTTGATAACAGGGTAAATAGGATCACCCTCATTTATGTTATTATTCCTAACATTAATCATGATAAGAAGCTGCCTATCCAACATGTTGTTTAGAATTTTAGGGTAGTCATCCTCCGCTTCAACTTGGATTACAAAAATATTACATAAGGTTCCTATTCCTTGAATATCATAGATTGAAAGATGATAATTAAAGATAGAACAACCTTTTTTTTTTTCTTAACTTCACTTGCCGGATTTCCACATAGGATCTTAGCCTCTCTATCCCACAACAGCAGATTAATGCATCCAGTATCGTCAGTTGCTATTACCTCTATCTTATACCTGAAAAACAACAAACTCCTACAAATAAATCACTCATGTCTTTAGGAAAGACTCATAAACATTTAAACAACAATAAATATAGTGATCAACCTGTCAACACGCTCCCCCGTATCTATGGTGCAGTGTTTGCCGTTAGAGCTGGTCCCATCTCGAGTGTAAACCTTCTTCTTACGTCCAGCACATGCATTGTAGCACCAGTCATTGCTTCCCCATATTCAAGGCTTCAAACTTGACAGAAATCCAAGGCTGGCCTTCCTGCGATGTTGTATAATTATTTTAGAAATTTACTTAAGGAGTCAACTATGAAATTGATAAGAAAGTATATTATAGCACCTCAAGCTCGGCCTCAAACTAAGACATAATAAATACACTGTTAAAAAAGCTTAGGACATGTGAACTAACTCAGTATCCTGTAGAACAACAACCATCCTTTTTATTTCCCATCTAGTATTGGTAACAACATCCCTAGGATCCTCCTTTCCAACAACCTCTGCAATGAAATATGTGGTATTTGTGTAGGAGTTAAATGGGATTCTAACAATTTGTAAGATAATATAAATGAAGGAGCACATTCTAATTACCAAATATGTCATTTTGCAGGACAATATTTTCATCCATATGTTCAGAAAATCTCTTGAAACGAAAGGGATTACATGGAAATAGGGGCGTTTCAAGAGGCTCCACTGTAGTTCGGTGTGAGAAACCCAAATACCAATTGCAAGGAATCGTTCTGAGCCTTGGCTTCATCTTCAGATCAATGACCATAAGGTTGGTTATCCTGAACATTTTGAACTCCTTCAAATGAGGCATCCATCTTGTTATCAAGCCCTTGGGAACGCAAACGTGAGTTCGCTGGCCCGAAAGAACATAACACACCATATCAAAATAAATTATTTTTTCCTTGCTCCATTGAGCTAACACAACACTCACAAAGTAGAGTTCTTATGTATTACCTTACAATCTTCAACAACCATTTCAATGCTCTGAACTTCTTTTGCATTTTACCTGCCAGGAGCCTCCCACATTCGTATAACATACACGCAGAACTGGAGGTTATGCTTTGATGGATGAACTTCATCGAATGTGTGACTAGCATTTTCCATCTCCTATGTCTTGATTGGGAAATTTGAAGGGAAGCGAAATGGTTTCAGGGTGGAGGAGAGAATAGGTTTAGAAAAAGGCAACGAAAGAAGGAAATGAGTTTCAAAGGAAAGAAATGAGCTCCAAGTTGTTTGGAAAGATCTATTTAAATATGATGTGCAAAAGTGTTTTCCCATGAGGTAAACTTGTCTTCAAAACTTTTCTGGGACACGTGTCGGCTCAAGAAGCTGTTTTTAGATACTTGTAATATAGTAATAGATGCCATAACCGCCACCTATACTGGTGCCGCTAAACAGTTTAGCGGCAGTTTTAAAAACGTCAGAATAACAGCTGCTAAACAGATGTTTGTTTTAAACCGCCGCACAGATGTTTGTTTTGCGGCGATTTTACAAACCGCCGCTAAACACCATCTTTTAAAAAAAATATATTTTTAATTGAAGCACGCTCCTCCACAGTACACCAGCGGTGCTACACACTAGGAGACTCCCTCTTTTGATAATTAACTCTGAAAGTTACGTGAGTAAGATTTGGACCCGTGACATAGGGGTCCAAACTCCTCCCACATGCATGTCTTCCACCAAGTCAACCCAACATTCGATATATATAACGCTATACTAATTATTTATATGAAAGTCTCTATAATATGCATATTGTGCATTATTTTCAATGATGTAAATTAAATTATGGATATTTTTATTAAGAGGTCTAATTAATCTATGGTTTATATTTTATTTATTTTTCATCAATAAATTGTTAAAAATTATAGTAAAAACTTATTTTTATTGGTTTTTTTAAATAAAAAAATTTATTCATAAAGTGTTTTAAAATAAATAATCATGCTAATAGAAAAATATTATTAATGTGTAAATATATATTATGAAAGTTATAAATTAAAAACTTAAAGAAATAAAGTGGTTAGGAAATAATAGCAATAAAAAAGCACGTTTTTACAAAAACCGCTGCTAAACACCACACATAAATTCGATAAACACACGTTCGTTTAGCTTATGAAAACTGCCGCTAAACACCCTAACAAACTATAGAACCGAACCTGTTTAGCGGCGGTTTTGCTATAACCGCCGCTAAACCAAAAGATTGCCAACTATTCAAAGAACCGCCGCTGTTCATTGATTAGCAGCGGTTTTAGAAAAGCGCCGCGAAAAAACCGACGACATCTAACAGAAATGTTATAGTGAGTAAATAGGAAGAAGTATATAAATTATTATATCTTTAATATACACGCAAAAAATATTTTTTCATAGATTTTCTTTCTCTAATACTATATTATAATATACAATACCACTACACATCCAAGCAATTACCCTAACCAAGTCCAACAAAGTTTTTTTCCCCCACTCTTACCCTTACACGCGCTCACTACTCTGATCTCCCTCAAAATTGAAACGCGCGTTCACTCTCCCCCAATCTTCTTCTTCTTCTTCTGCAGCGCCTCCTCCTCCTCCTTCTTGCTTTGCCTTTGCCATCGTCGCTGCAGCCGCCATCATTGTCGTCGTTGTCGTTGCTGCCGCCATCATTGCCGCCATCATTGTTGTTGCTGTTGATGATGAAAATTTGAATTGAATATTCTAAGAAAACAGAAACGAATTTTGAATGAAAACATAAATGAAATTTGCATGAAAAACATAAATGAATTTTATATCAAAAACAGAAACGGAATTTATATGAAAACAGAAACGAAATTTATATGAAAACAGAAACGGATTTGGTGATGAACACACGCCTGGGCGTGGTCTTGTTTACGCCTAGGCGTGACTTTGGGTCAGGAAAACAGAAACGAAATTTACATGTAAACAGAAACGAAATTTATATGAAAACAGAAACGGATTTGGTGATGAACCCACGCCTGGGCGTGGTCTTGTTTACGCCTATGCGTGACTTTGGGTCACGAAAACAGAAACGAAATTTACATGAAAACAGAAACGGAATTTATATGAAAACAGAAACGGATTTGGTGATGAACGCACGCCTGGGCGTGGTGTTGTTTACGTCTATGCGTGACTTTGGGTCACGAAAACAGAAACGAAATTTACATGAAAACATAAACGAAATTTATATGAAAACATAAACGGTTTTGAATGAAAATAGAAACGCAAATTTACTCAAATGTACTCCATCTTCTTCTTCTTCTCTACTGACAATGATATTACCATCCTCCTCCTCTTGTTCTCCTCCTTCTCCTCCCTCTCCTTCTGCCTCCTCCTTCTCCTTCTGCTATTGCTGCTCCTCCTTCACCTTCTGCCGCTGCTGCTCCTCCACCCTTTTCTCCTCCTCCTCCGTCGTCGTTATCGCTGTCATCGTGGTCGTCGTCATCGCTACCGTCATCATCATTCTCCTCCGATCCACTTTTTAACTCGGTGAAGAGAAGAAAAAAAAAACGTAGTAACAGAAGAGGGAAAGACACGCGCGTGTGAGTAAGGAGCTTGGTTGAACTTGGTTGGCAAAATTACTTGGTTGTGTATAATTATTGTTATAATATTATTTCTTTTAAAAATTTAAGCCGACGAGAGAAAGCATAATCATGCTTATATCTCTATCAAAAGTGAGAAAGATAAGAGTTGAAGTGTCAAAAACAAAGTGTGTGAATGGTATGGCTTCTTTTAGTGTTGGAAATTAAATATTTGTAAAATGCATTTTATAAAAACATGAGGCCCATAAAAGAAGCATTGCATTTGAGACAAATGTAAAAGATTATGACCAATAATAAAGAAATTATTAGAAAATGAAACACGGTGAGAGAAGTGAGAGAAGTGAAGTTTTGACCTAAAACTCATCCTGCATACATATTGTTAGGTCCACGTCGTCCATGCCGTTCTTTGAATGAATGGATTTTCTTATTTTAATCTAAATTTTTTGCATATTATATCAAAGAATATAGATGAATTTTCTTGGATTTTATTTGGCTTCCTAGGAAAATGTATGATAGATAAATGTATTATTGTTCGATACGCGTTTTTTATTTGAGGCTCTTTAGTCTTCACAAGTTGCAAGGCGTTGATCGGCGCTAGCTGTGATCTATTATCAATCTTATTAGAAAATATATTATTTGGTCACTACTCACTACACATAGTTTTTTTAACACATATAATAAACTTTTAAAAATTTATTATTATTAAGAATATAATTATTTATATGTTTATTTATACCAGCTTAATTATTTTTAATTATTAGAAATATAATTAAAATTTCTATCACCACAGGGTTTAGAGTTTGATATTTATTGAATCCTGAAAGAAAAATTTTAAAATAAGGTAAATAAAAATATAAATTAAAAAATTATACGTATTAAAGATATAATCATTCATGTGCATCTTTCTGTAAATTTATAAGTTTTGGGGAAAAGTAAAAATATCATAAATTCATGATAGTTTTCGACTTCTCGCATATGTTATTTTAAACTCTTTTAAATAACCATAAAAATTACTGGTATTTTAGCTAATCAAAAAAGGAAAATCTTGGTTCTTATTAGAGTTTTTAAACTTATGATAGTTAATTATGTTGGAATTTTAAATTTAATTTTAAAAAACATACATAAACAAAAGAATTTCCTGTAATTATTATTATTATTTGGAAAGTACATAAACTGAATTCCATTATGAATCCTTGCTATTACCCGTCTCCCATTATTAGTATAGTAAGGTTGTCAAACTCGCGATTTTAAGTAAATTCGTAGAGTCAACCTAGACTCGACTCGCGAGTTAAGTCGTAAACTCGTACAAGTTTACGAATTATATAAAAATAAAAATATATCATAAATAATTTTAATCTAGGCATTTAAACTTAAAAATTTAATTTTAAAGCACATAATAAACTAAACTAGTGGTATATTTTGATAATTCAAATGATAATTATCAATTATGTAATAAATACAATAACATATAACACACAAGGTATAAATTTGGTACAAAGAGGATTGGGTGTGAGTAAGTCAATAATTTTTTAATTCTAACTCTTAAAGAAAAGTCTTTTTTTTTTGCAATATGACGCTGTTTTGGGTAAAACTGGGTCAAATTTCAAACTCACTAACTCGCGAGTTTAAGCGAGTTTACCTGAATTTACACGAGTTCAAACGAGTTTAATGAGATGCGAGTTTAGTGCCGAGTTGACTCGATTCCACTACCTAAACTCGTAAACTCATAAGAGTTAAAGAGTTAACACTAGAATTTAACAACAAAAATCTAAATTATTTATTTATTGTAAATTTAATCATTTTAATTATTAGTTATTTAATAAAAAAAATTTGTGAATGTATATAAATATTAAGTTCAATGAAGCTTCTGAGTTTTTGTTCGACTAGAGTTGAGGTTATGGTAATAATCAATTGAGTTTTGAGTCTACTTTCAAACCTTTCTGAGCTTTGGATATTTTAACCTATTTTGTTGTACTTTCTTTAATTAATTAATTTATTTCACTTTCATGTTTTTAGAAATGTATTATCCATCTCAAGTTTGTGATGTCCTGATTCTTGAAGTCTAATATAGGCTCCAGTGTGTTGTAATGTGTGGTTATCGTTATTGTAGATCTTTCTTGTATTGTATATTCAAAAATCAAATCAAAATGAACATAGTACGATAGATATATGGCTTCAAAGAGGACTATACTATATGAAACATTTTTCAGTCTATTTAAAAATTAGGTGTCTTTGTTTTTAGCTATTAATTTTAATTATAAGAAATATATATATGTATATTAACATCAACGATTTTAAAAAATAAAAACACTTGAATTCTTAGGCATACTAGAATTACACTCAAACAGTTAAACTCTTTGTAAGAGAAAACAAACATTGTCACAATAAAATGTGAACAAGTTCACTGTTTAGCGGCGCAATAAAAGAATTGGAAATCAATTATTTAACTAATATTTCGTTAACTTTATTCTTTTTATATTAGGTATATAGATACTTATTATATATCTCTAGCTAATGGTTTGAATTTTTTAGATAAATAATTTTATGATATGATATAAGTGTTTAGATTTAGATTATAATCACACGTTAAACTCCAAAAGAAAATCTTAAAAGAATATATAATTATTCTTATGTTTCGTTTTACTTAAAAGTTAAAAATCTTGGAATAAATAATTTTATGAAACTCTTTCTTTTCCTTCCTCTATCTCTTTGTGATTGAAATATTGTATGTACTATGAAATTTGGTTAGCAGAAAAATAGTTTCTTAATTGGACTTTAACCTTACACATTGTGTGAGAGAAATGGTCATACCTAATATTAACTACTAATTAGTATTATGTCCAACAAAAAAAAAAACCCTACTAATTAGTATATAAGTCATTGTGGGGGAGGGTTAGCTATAATAGCAATGGAATAGTGAGGTACGTACCTGGCCAGAGGACAATTTGTATAATAACATAAATTCATTTATATAAATTATTTATAGTAATAAAATAATTTATATAAAAAAGCAACAACCAATATGTTTCCAATATCATACGCATAATATTAAAAAAAAATAGTCCATAATGATATAAACATGGCTAATTATTTTTTTGTACTTAATTGCTTGATGTATTTTTTTAATGTAACTTTTTTCTCTCTATCAAAAGATATACACAATATTACTATGAACATGATTTATGAAAAGATATAATAATCTAATATTACTTGATCCATACATGTACAAACATATTCTCCTTAATATTACTACAACATTACTTTATCAAAATGATGTTGTATTAGACAAAAGTAAGATACACAGTTTCTTATTTAATAATAATAAAAGTAAAATCCACTAAGAATAGTGATGAGTACATTTACTACACATAACATATACTTCTTTCTTATTCTATGTAAATGTAAAATGTTGGAATTACAAAGTGTGACATTGAGAAAATAAAATCAAGAGAAGTCATATGGCCAAGAACATTCTGAATAATCCATGACCATTTTTGAGTAATGACTAAGTGGAGAAGGAGCATTATCAAACACTACTTGTTGCTTGCTACTTTCACCATGATCACCATTATCATCATCATCATTTATCAGCGAATTCAAGCAATTAATAAAATCATCATCATTCCACAAAGCCACATTGTTGTTGTCGTCATCAATGTCATTGTTAATAATAATACCATTATGATCATTGTTACATGACCATTCAAAATCTGGGAGCTGAAGGTCTTTAAGGAAGCTGTTATTTGAATTAAAGGAAGACAAAGAAGACGCAGAAGAAGATGAAGAAGAAGACGAGGTAGATATTGATGAAGGGGAAGGATCAGAACAAGGAACAAGAATCTCATGTGGTTCTATTATTGGTACTTCATCGGTGCAGAACCCGTTATTATCGTTCATTATTATCATCTCATCCATTATTACTGTGTCATCAATTAAGGGTGGCGGCATCATGATAATGATTTTCTCTTCTTCTTCTCCTCCTTGTTTGGACTCAATAGCTATGGTTGTTGATGATGAATCAAATGATGAAGTATCTTGTTTCTCTTTATCTTTCTCTTTATTTTGGTCATCCAAATCAACATTTTGAGGTGTTTGGTTGCTCTGTTCTTGTTGTTCTAAAAATGGTTGGTTTTGGTTTTGATTTTGGTTTTGACTTTGGTTTTGAATTTGGGTGTGCTGATTATCAAAGAGTGGCTTGTGAGTAATAGGATCTATGCCCATTTTCTTGAGCTTTTTCTTAATGTGAGTGTTCCAATGATTTTTTATCTCATTATCTGTTCTTCCGGGCAAATGAGAAGCAATCTTAGACCATCTGTATAATAATAAAAAACAAAACAAGTGATCAGACCAATAACGGTAAAAAAATTATAATAATAATGGAAATTAAGAATAGAAAAGAAAGATTCCACCATAGAGTCCACGCTGAATTATCATGTCACTTGAAAGGAATAGTGATTGTAGAGTATTGTCATATTTTGAAGGTGAAAAAATTTGTGTTATTTGTATTTATAGGAGTCTTTTTATATTAAAGATAAATGATAAGAACTAAGATAAATAAAAAATTATTTTATAATAATTTTTTTTATAATAAAACAACATTTAAAAGATGTAATAAAAGCAATTCAAAGATCCATCAAATCAAATAAAAAGAAAAAAACCAAAGAGAGTACCTAGAATTAGGTCCAACTTACAATTAGGGAAATTGTTCCAAACAGAAAATATTCCTGTACACACTCATTTTTTGGGTCAATTTTTAACCAAAACATTTGTTTTTTCAAAAGGATGAAGAAATATTTTTTAAAAAAAAGAAAATAGAGAAAAGAAAGGAAGACTAAGTCTACAAATTTTGCACGTCTCGTCTGGGCAGGTTTGTGCCATGGGGGGACCATAATGTTTACTCTATTATCAAATAAAAAATGTACAACTTGGATGCCATAGATTACACAAATAAAAAACTTCAACAAAGTTAGTGGCTTTGGTGTCATTAAGGTATCTTTTTCTTCTTTTCACTTTGGTTCAAATCATTTCCTTAGATAAGGCTACAGTACTCTAATATTTCAAAAGAGCACTGTGTCATGCCAATTATTTAATAAAATCATTGCTAAACTAAAGTTGATTATAGTATATTAAGCATGCATAACAGTTGAACCCAAAAGTGTATTAGACACACTTACTTTTAATAAAATTATTAGCTCACTTAATTTTACTTATCCACTGTATTTTATCTTTAAATTTGATAAAACATAACAGTTTAAAGAAACAATATCTTTGATGTATACAAATACAAATAATATTACTCTAGAAAAGGAGGTTGGTGTGAAAAAATAACCTGTTCCCTAGTTGAGCATGAAGGTCAATGACCATTTTCTCCTCATACTCTGAGAGAAGGCCTCTCTTTAAGTCTGGTCTAAGATAATTTGTCCACCTAAGCCTGCAACTCTTCCCACACCTTAATAGCCCTGCAATAAACCACACCCCCATATTGTTAAATTTAAAATTCACTACAAGTGATGGATTATTTCTGCTAAAACACTTGGAACAAATTTTTTTGTTACTTCCTATCCGAAAATTCAGAATGCAGAAGAATTATGCTTAAACGTATATGTACCAACAACAAAATTAGAAGGGGTAGAAAATAAGTTTGACGACTAAACTATTGAAATGGTACCTTCACCAAAAAAAAAATTATTGAAATGGTACCAGAAAATTCATACTGCCGACGAAAACCCTTAACTATACGAACAAAATTTGAATATTATGCTAGAAAATAAATTACTTTTAATTATGACTTTATATACGTTAATTATGAGTAATGTTAGGTATACATCAAAATCAGCCACTAAATTAGCCATTAGTGTATAATATGTATTAAAATACTAAATATACATTAAAAATGAATTAAACTACATATGAATTTTGTATTTTAAAATGTAAGTGATGACTGATTTAATAGCTAATTAGGATGTGCAAGTAGAATTATTCGTTAATGATAGGAATTTGATTTAAGAATGGACAGTACAAGAGAAAGGAAGTGAGGAATGAATCAAGCACCTCAATTTAGATCAAAGTCCATGATCATTATGTAAAAATAAAAAAAAGTTCTTGAAATTTTCAAAGAATTTATTTGATAATCTCCTCTTCTCCCCCAAAAGAAAGAGAAATTAAAGGAAGCATGAAACCGAGAGGATTTCAGAAAGAGAGACCTGCAAGCTTAGGCAAAGCTCTCCAACAACATTGGCCATTAGTGAGGAGGAAGCTTATGAGCTTCTTATCCTCTTCTGCTGTCCATGGCCCCTTCTTCAACCCAATTTTGTCACAACATGGTTGCCTTCCCATGTATTTTGTTTTACACCAACAAACAGAATTTGTCACTGATTAGTTATATTACTAGTTAGAATTGAATGAAACTGAGGGAAAGAAAGAAAGAAAACAATAGAGTTATCAATGAGAATATGTGTGTTAGTGTGTATGTGCACATAAACAAGGTTGGATAGAGCACCACCACCAACTTATATATATATATTGATATTGATGATTGATCCCTAGCTATAAATAAACTCCAAAAGTCTCCAAAGTCCACTATCTCTTATTGTTATTTATTTTATTCAATGTGATTTTTTTTAAAAAAATTTAAAAATTTCTTTTTTTTTTGTATTTTTTGTTTGTTTAGGTTATTGAGGAATGGTGACTGTAGACACGTGTCAATCAGGGATAGTCACATGCCACGTCCTAGTCAGAAAGCGCCACCTCATCAACTAGCTTATTGCTTGAGAATGAAGCATGAGATACTCCACTCAGTATTTGAACCTCCAAAAATGGTAAGATTACAAGAAAATAAATAAAATATAAAAAGGGTAGAAGAATACTGGAAAGCCGCGTTTTGAATTATTTTTCAGACATTTCAAATTTTTTTTTCCCTTAGAAAAATATATAAATTGAAATTTTGTTACGAATTTAAGCAAAGTTTATGCTAGAAAATTGCAAAATTTATTTGAAAAGCGTTTTACCTAACTACTATTTTCTAACTTAGAAGTGAGCAATTATTTAAACAAAAATACATATACTATCTACATAACTTTGTTTCATTTAAATTAAAAAAAAAAAACCGTACTACTGATAATTAATAATATGATTATTATCAAATAAACTACTTATTTCTTTTGAAAAATTTTAATTGCCAAATTAGTCGTTCCTCTATTGATAAATTAAAATGATTTCAGAGAAACTAAATGTTTCAGTTGAAATCTCTGAACTGTTGCTATATTGAAAAGTTTGGAATAAACATTTATTAATATGATTGTTAAGAGTAATACTAGGGAGTCAACGTTAGGGGATCAATAGAGATTCAATAAGTGTAATTAGAAAAATAGTTGATGATAAAAAGAAAGAGAGAAAAGAAGAAAAAATGATATTGGGCTCCCTTATTATCTCCCTGATATTGGCTTTCAAGAGTTTGTTAAATAAGCAGTTGTGTTATGTAACTGTATATGGAGTTAAAACTCAAATTGGCTCCCGAAATTTGACTCGCCAGTCAAATTGGCCCCTGAATTTTTAAGTCACTCTATTTGGCCCTCGAAATTTTCATTCAGTGACTCAAGTTGGCCCCTCGTCTATTTTCCGTTAATGGTGTGATGATGTGGCATGCTGATGTGGACAGTCAGTGCCACATGTCAAAAGATGATTTGTCCACGTGGAATCGAGTGACACGGTGGCAGTTAGTGACATGTGGCATGATGACGTAGATAATAGTGCCACGTGTCAAAACGTGGTTTGCCGACGTATCACAACACTGTTTGTCCATGTCATCGGTATGTTATTATTGTACATAACTCAAATTGACCCCTGAAATTTCAATTGTGACTTATTTAGCCCCTGAAATTAACAAAAAGAAATCAAATTGGTTTCTAAAATAATTTTTTATTTTCTATTTTATAACACCTAATTTTTTTATTATTCCATGTTTCTAATAATAACACCTAATTTTTTTAATACAAAAATCCTAAGAAACTCTGATAGAATGGCAAAATCATCTAAAAAAAGTAATTTAAAAAATAAGTAATTTAAATCATTTTCAAAAGTGAAATCATAAATGTTGTAATTTTATTTAATTTATGGTGATTCATATGTATCAATAATTTGGTAATCATTCTAACACTAAATTCAAATACAATCTTTTATATATACAGTGGGAGAGCTAAGCTGTTTATTAGAGGGGATCAAATTTTTTTAAAGATTAAAAATTTAACTTTTAGTAATTTTATTATATATTTTTAATTATTTTAATTATTTTACAGTATATCAAAGTAATTTAATAGTATATTTATTAAATATAATAGATATATACACAAATTATTCATTTATATAATATGAATTATATTAGATTAATATAAAAAATTAGTTACCAAATTAGTATCAATATAAAATACATTTTATAATATAAAATTTACTTTAAAAATAATTTAAATAATACATATGTCTATTCACAAATATATAATATATGTATTTATAAAATTATTTTATTTCAATAAAAAGCTAAAAACCAAAATATAAGTTATAAGTTGGGCAAAGTAAGATTAATGGTAAAATTAGTCCTTGAAAGATGGGTTGATAGTCAAAAACATCCCTGAAAAATTTATTAATCAAATTAGTCCCCTAAAAGATTTAAAATTTAGTCATATTTATCTTTCTGTAACTCCATTAACAATTTTTGTCAACGATTGTCCGCGAAAAACATTAATAACACTCTAAAAATGATATCATGTTGATTATAAGAGTTGTTTGGACAAAAACGGCGCCTTTTTGTGTGGATAAAGAGAATAATTATTCAACTTTTATATTTACGGTTATAACATAAAACAGAGTTATTTTTTCCTAAACAACTCTTATGAATCAAGACAACGTCGTTTTTGGGATAATGATATGTCACTTAATGTTCTACGTGAATAATCATTAACAAAAATTGTTAATAGAGTGATAGAATGACGAATATAATTAATTTTTAAATCTTTCAGGACAAATTTGATTGATAAAATCTTTCAATAATAAATACGACTATTGATCCATTTTTCGGGTACTATTTTAAACAATAATTTGCCAAAATATAATTTTTAAGGGGCTAAACCAAAATTATAAAGACTTTATTATTAATTTTTATAAGATTTGGCAGGGTCATTGCCTCCCTTTATTAATGGATAGCTTCACCCGTGTGTATATATATATATATATATGTTATAAATTATGGCAACTCAAAATGTAATTTAATCTAAAATGTTAGTTGTTGCTATTATTTACTAAGTTATTTATATTTTCAATAAAATTAATCATTCAGTAATATTTCATCTAATAGTTTTTTTTTTTATTTCATCTAATAGTTTTACTTTTGTATTATATTATTTTAATGTAATCTAAAAAAAATAAAAAGAATAATTATAAATAAAAATGACAATTTAAATAATAAAAATAAAGACTAACATAGGAAGTCAAATTAATATATTTGATTAAGATATTTTTATAATTGAACCTAAAGTCGTTAAATTTAAAATTATTAGATTTTAAATTAATCCATTTATATATTTTATAAAGTATTTTTATAATGACATCAAAGCTTTATAATTCTCTTTGGATTTCTTATGTTATCATCACTAAATTAAATTTGCAGGAATATAAAGAAAAGTATCTATCAAATTATTTGGTAGAAAGTGTTACAATAGAAAAAATGAATAAGTGAAATTACATTTATTATATTAGAGTGAATAACATTTATATTATCAATAATTATCAATTTTATAATTTCTTCAACTATATAAAATAAGTCATCATAAAAGATATCAATTAATATCAATCATTTAAATTCTAATTTCATGTGCGATTTGTTGAGATCATTAATTTTTTATAAGGTTTTGGAAAAAAAATTTGTCATTATTTATTTATTTATTTATATTCTTTTATATACTTGAAATGTCACCTAGTATAAGAAATAATTAAATATTCATATATCATTTTTAAATTATAGGATGAACAAAATATAGAAGAATATTTATGTATGATACAATACTAGTTATGTATTTTAAAATTAGACTAAATAATTGAATAAAATAATATTTTATCAAATAATTTAATGAAATATTATCATTTAGTTTAATTAAGGCCCATGGTTATTTTTATAAGGTAGTTAAATATGAATTTAATAATTTATAGAATCTGTAAAAAATAATAAATTTCGAAATAAAAAGGATATTAAGATAAATAGGGAAATTTTCTGAAATAAAACAATTAAAAACTTTATTTCCTAAAACAAATAAAAAAGGATTTATTTACAGGAATCCAATTTTTTTTTTGGAATTTGGAGCAAGTTCACCGTAACTTACGGTGATTTTGGAGAAAAAAAAGCAAGTTCTTAGCTAGTCACGACGAACTAAGGTGCATTTTAGCAGAAATTGAAGGAAGTTCGCCTTAACATGCGGCGAACTTCGTGCTGCGGTCACGGCGAACATAATGTGTTACATTTGTTGCTGGTTTGGCCTGTGAAGGCATGAAGCCATTCTGTGCAATATACTCATCATTCATTCAGAGAGCTTATGATCAGTTAACATAATGTAACAATTTTTAATCTCTTAGGTTATTTTAAAACTAATACATTACTAATAAGTCAACCATACAAATTATGTTCTATAAGTGGCGCATGATGTGGATTTGCAGAAGCTTCCAGTTAGATTTGCAATTGATAGAGCTGGATTAGTTGTAGCGGATGGTTCTACGCATAACAGCTCTTTTGATGTAACTTTTATGGCATGCCTCCCAAATATGGTGGTTATGGCTCCTTCTGACGAAGCTGAGCTTATGCACATGGTTGTTGCTACAGCAGTTGCCATTGATGATAGACCAAGTTGTTTCCGCTTTCCAAGAGGGAATGGTGTTGGTGTTGCACTACCAACAGGGAATAAAGGCACTCCTCTTGAGCTAAATGAGCTAAAGCTATGAATATTTCTGAGCACTCAGTAAGATTAGTAATAATGATTTTCAAAATCAAATTAATATCTATCCTGAAATTTTTAACAAATTGAAAAAGGTAGGATATTAATTGAAGGTGAAAGAGTGGCTCTCTTAGACTATGGAACAGCCGTTCAAAACTGTTTAGCAGCTGCATCATTATTGAAACTTCACGGCTTGCATGTAACGGTGACCGATGCACGATTTTGTAAGCCATTGGATCATTCCCTTGGGCAGCAGCACGAAGTTCGCTGCATGTTAAGGCGAACTTCCTTCAATTTCTGCCAAAATGCACCCTAATTCGGCGTGACTAGATAAGAACTTGCTTTTTTCTCCAAAATCATCGTAAGTTACGGAGAACTTGCTCCAAATTCCAAAAAAAAAAATTGAATTCCTGTAAATAAACTTTTTTTTATTTGTTTTAGGAAATAAAATTTTTAATTGTTTTATTTCAGAAAATTTTCCCAGATAAACATGTCAGACTGATTTTGGATTAACATAAAAGCTTTTTGGATGGAAAATTTGTTGATGAGAAGTTAATTGCTTGGACCGCATCATCATTGAATTTTGAGCCCAACTTCAATAATTCCAAAAATAACCTCCACACTTGAGCAAGCAACAGCATGACACAACGCACGCAGCCCAAGGCTATTTGTCTCCTACTCACATGCATTCTTCATCTCTTATCATCTTGGCCGTTGGTTTGGAATTCATTTCTCTCTATAAATTAGTATCTATATCCTAGATTTCACCTTTTTTTCAATTTTGTGGTGGTTTAAAACTCCTACAATTTGAAAAGTCAATTTTTTAAATAAAAAAAAATTGCAGGGTTTAAAAGCACGCGATCAAATTTTATTTTATTTTTTTACCACAACTTCCCATTTACACCTACATACATTATATCAAGCAATAGTTAATCCAATACATCCTTTAACTTTCACAGCATCAGCTTTCCTGAAATTCATAATACAAAAATACTTTCTATCCATACATTTTATGAAATAACCAATCATCTAAGTTAAAACAATTTTTTTTGTAATAACTAATTTGTTTTGGCAAGCAGTTAATATATTTATTGGTTTGAACTTTCTGTAAAAATATTTGATTAATTTTAAGTATATGTAAAAAATTAAAATATATTTCAATCTCTAGAACTATTTTTAATAGAATTTTCGGTTATTCATAAAAATTTAACAACGGTAAAAAATACTTGATATAAAATTAACAAATTTTAATAATGAAATGTCTTATTTTTCTAATAACAATTATATTGTAAGATATTGCATTAAAAGTCAATCTCTAAACCTTCTTGAGAAATAAATCTAATGTAGAGTTATTTTGTCCTAGGACTGTTTTTAAATTTTTTAAACATATATTTATTGTTCGTATTTTTAGAATTATTTTCTTTCAGAAATATAAACTTTCAAATACAATTTTGATAATTTATGTTAACCAATTAAGAATTTTCTCTCACTTTTTCCATATTTTATCCTAGTATTTTTGCATGTTTAACCTCTCTGTAGTTATTTTTATTATTTTTACATCAATTAGGTGTAAAAAAATATAATAGAAATAATGAAGATGTACGGGATAAGAAAATGAAATAGGTTAACTAAATAAACTGTTCTAATAATTAACTTGACGATACAATATATATATATATATGACTAACAGAGACCAAACTTTGCATTGCATGAAATCATCATAAATCTTGTCCATACATGCATGACAAGCCCTCATTCTCAATAAGTAGTAACAGTTTTAAAGGACATGCAGATTAACTTTGATTATGAAAATCTTATTGATAATAATTATTCATTAATCGCTCTTAGTTTTTCTCAACATTTTCCATACAAACATGTTTACATAGAAAATTTATTTCGTTAGCATATAATTTCAAGTTTTTTATTATTGTAATTAAAATTAAAATTAAAAATATAATGTAATTTTTTTGGATAATTATAGGTAAGCTTTAATTCAAACTAGAGTATTTCCCGCACGTTGCGAGAAGTGTTAAATTGATATGCATATCTACTTTAGTTATTTTATGATATTATTTGAAAATATAAAATATTTAAGGTCATTAATAGACTTGTTACGTCTTGTTTTTTACATTCTCCTTTTACAAAATCTAAATTAAAAAAATATTGTTCCTTTTTTTTATAATTTTTTTTTAAGTTGTTAAATATTTTTGCAATCACTATATCATAATGTATTTGATCAACTCAATAACTTATCAATTAACTAACTTATACTTGACAAAAAAAAATTTAGTTATGCACTTATTAGATTTAATAAAAATACAAAAATTTTTTAATTAATAGTAAAATTTTCTTCCAACTTTTTATTTTCCTTTCATTTTGAAAACATAATATTTCAAATTTTATATTTGAAATCCAAAAGACTTTTTATGGTAAAATTCCTTTTAAATTTATATATTCTTTCTTGTAAATCTAATGGTTGAAAATTTAATTAAAAATTAATAAATTTAATTTTTATCTCGAAATATTTGTTTTATTTTTTTATATGGTACTTCATTTAATAGTGTATTCATGAAATGCGCTAAGGTGATGACACATGTAAATTTATTGGAGAATGAATGATTTGTATTAGGCTTTTAAGTACTAGACACTTGTCATGCATAAAGACTATATAGTAGAGATTTAATTTTTATCCCAAAATATTATTTTATTTTTTTATGCAATCCTTCATTTAATAATATATTCATGTAATGCGTTAAGGTGATAACATATGTAAATTTATTAGAGAATGAAAAATTTGTGTTAGGCTTTTAAGAACTGAATACTTGTCATGTATAAAAACTATTAGTATTGGATCTTTATAGAGCGGAGATAAAATCGGGAAGTATATATTAAAGTAGTTTTTCTCTTATTTTTTTATGATAGTTAGCTTATAATGACAAGTAAACAAAATTTTCACACACAAGAAAGTTTTTTAATTATATTTTTTCTAAAGAACAGCAGAAAAAAATTAAAGTGGACTTGACAAATTATTTCGTTCGATATAAGGCTAGCTAGGCTAGGTGAAGAAAATAAATGAAATTTCTATGGATGTTCTTGAGCAAATTAAATGTGGTCTAACTCCTCGTTAAAGATGGAGAACATGGATCATAAAATTTGTATACCATATAATAATGTGAATGTTATTTTAACTACTACTAGCCCAAATTATTTAAATCAAATCATTAATTGTGTTGGTAACTCATACAAATAGTATGTAATTTCAATTTAGAAAGTTTAACTTTCTAAGAAAATAATAACAAATTAGTTATATATATATATATATATATATATTATCAATTATGCTAGCTCCACAAGTGGTTTTAACAACCAAGTACAAAACCAAGTGATTTTAATCCAGCGCGTGTTTGACAAGCCCACTCTGACCACCAAGGCGCGTGTTCACGCGCCTGTGCAAAACTCTCACTTCTGAGTTCATAACAAACACGAGAAACGAAGAGCATCGCCATCGTCTTCATCATCGATGCCGTCGTCTTCTTCATCATCCTCCTTCGTCGTTGTCTTCTTCATCATTTTCCTTCGTTATCGCCGCCGCCTTCTTCTTCTTCTTCTTCCTCCTCCTCCTCTTCCTCCATCGTCGCTGATAATACCAAAAATGATCATATATTTTATCCCAAATACTTAGCATTTTACAACATATTTATGCGTAAATGAATACATATTTGATGAATATTTGTTATAGTCCATAAAATTATAAATTATCAAATTAGTGTCAATTTTGTGTAATTGTGCATCATATTTTGTTAAGACATTAATTTGGGCTCTAAACTAGTTGTATGCATGTTTATACCAAACCTGTTTTCGTATTTTGAACGTATCTTTTTATGTAGAGCTCTAAATGTTTCATATTTTGCATGCTTGGAAAGCTAAGAGAATTATCTACAATTGTTTATGAATAGGCACTTGAAAATTTGGATGTTTAAAATGTCAAACATGGCTTACAAGACAGACCTGATATGCAGTCTTTGTGGATTTTGGCAGTATCTAATAATTTGAGCACAACTGGAGCTATAAATATCATTTCAACCTCAAACCACCGCTATTTGAAGCATGAGAGCTGTATCTAAAACATGTTAAAAGATTGAAATTTAATTCGTTGATATTTTGCTCTAATATTCTAACTTAACTAACTTCCTAACTTTACTAACATTTAATTTCTTGTCATTTAATTTTCATGATCGGCTGAGCCGTCAATCTAACATTTACCTTCTTGCACTCTAACATTCTAACATTTATTTTCTTGTATACTAACATTCTAACATTTACTTTCTTGCCATTTAATTTTTATGGTCGGCCGAGCCGTCAGTTGAATTCTAACTTATCTAACATTTATTTTTTTTGTCATTTTATTTTCTTATTATTTAATTTAATGTTATCTTTATTTTCTTCCTTTATGTTTGAATAATTTTCTTTACTGATTTGAATATCTAATTACCAGAGATTATGTTTGAACTCTAGATCTTCATTTAAATTAATTATCTTTGTTTCTCTAATTTTCCTATTGTTAAGTTAATTATTCATTCACAGTGTTGGTGAATCGTTAGCTTAAACAATTGATGATACGGTTAATTTATATTAAGGTCAGTAGTGTAAATTGTATTTTCTCTTATCCCGAATAATTGGAAGGTTAGTACAATTAATCTAGATAAGATGACATCCTTAACATATATTAATCTGAAGGTTAGTAAGGTTGATTATGTTGAGAGGAAAATTAAGATTAGATTCCGGTGTGAATCTAGGCTAGCTAATTGGATTTAAATAACTAATTTAGATTATCTAGAAGGTAATGGTTATTCTTTCTAATTAACTGAACATTAGTTAATTCTAGCGGTGTTTAGGATTTATTGAAATTAATATGTCTAAACTAATTAGGGGTATCGATTGATCTTCTAGTTGTTTAAGATTTATTAATTGATAGAATTAAAATGAGGATTTAATGAGCGGTTGCTTTTAATTATTCACTAGCCATATGATAATTAAAATTTAATGAGTCATGATAATATAACCGTGAGAAAGGATTATTGAGTCAGTGTTCAATTCATAGTTAATTTTCTTAATCTCTATAGAATATTCTCCAAACATTTTCATTAGATTTACAATCAACTGTATATTTCCTTCAACGAGGTACGACCTGGGCACACCACTAGAGCTATGCTTATAGAGTGTTACCAGTATTTTTCTAAACTATTTTAAAAATTAGTTTGGTGGGACAGTGAAGGCGCATCACCGTTTTCTTGCTCATCAGTCGTCGTTGCCTTCTTCTTCTTCTTTTTCTTCTTCCTCTTCTTCTTCCTACTCCTCTTTGCTTTTAATTGGATGATTCAAGATTTGATTAAGTTGCTTAACATTTGTGTGCATTCTGGGTTAGCTTCATCATTTTTAGGTTTTTTTTTTTAATTTTAATTGCATGAATCAAGAATTGATTGCGTTGCTTGTTACTTGTGTGCATTCTGGATGGTTATCTGTGTGCATTCTGAGTTAGCTTCATCATTCTTATGTTTTTTTTTTCTTTTAAATGCATGAATCAAGGTTCGATTGCGTTGCTTGCTATTTGTGTGCATTCTAGATAGTTATCTGTGTGCATTCTGGATGGTTATCTGTGTGCATTCTGGATGGTTATCTGTGTACATTCTGGATTAGCTTCATTGTTGTTAGTTTTTTTTTTTTTTTTTTGCTTTTAATTGCATGATTCTATTTGATTGGGTTGCTTGATATTTGTGTGCATTCTGGATGGTTATCTGTGTGCATTCTGAGTTAGCTTCATCGTTCTTATGTTTCTTTTGCTTTCAAATACATGAATCAAAGTTTGGATTGCGTTGCTTGTTATTTGTGTGCATTTTGGATGATTATCTGTGTGCATTCTGCATGGTTATATGTGTGCATTCTGGATGATTATTTATGACAACCAAGCGGTCAACCATTCTTGTTAAACAAATATATCTCTTATATTAAGGGATCAGGCGCGTGTAGAAACAAGAATGGTTGACCGCTTGATTGTTAAAATCACTTGGTCACCCAAAATAATTGTTTTATTATTTTCAAGTAAAATTTTTAAACAATATTGAGTTATGCCTACATCCCTCAAGATTTTAAACTAAATGCTTTATTAGAATATTTTTTATATAGTGTGTAGATTAGAATTTTTTACATTCTTAAAAAACCAAATGCCTAATTCAATTTTGTTCAGTAAAAAGCAATAAAAACAATTTAAATTGAATTTAATATATTTTCAACTAGTTATTGATATAATTTTAGAAATCAATATAATTTATTTGAAATAGCATATTATATATCAAATTTATTTACCATTAAATTTACAATAACTCTAGGTACATTTATTTTGCCAAATCAAATTTAACCAATTATTTATTTTATACTAAATAGAAGACTATTTCGATATCAAATAAAAGTTATATATAAAAGTCTTAATTGTTAATTGAACTTAGTTGCTAAAATAAGTGTACCTATAGTATTATTTAAGTATTTATAATAGGTTCAATTTATTTATTATATATAAAATACTTATTATTCTTCTTTTTTATTCTTATTTTTAATTTGAATATTTAAAATTTAAAATTTAATTTTTAAACAAATTAATTTAATTTAAATAATAATTAATAAATTATATAAGTTAAAACATATTATAATGTAAATCTTACCACACTCAAAATAAGATAAACCTACCTGCACCTGGATGGATATAGGACTCAAATTTACCAAAATGACTTTAAACAATAACCAAAATTTTGGTTGGAGGGTAAAAACAAGATAACTCAAGATATAAGTCCAATTTAAAATATTTAGTTGGAGGTTAGAAACAAGATAACTGATAGATTATCACAATTGTTGGGGAGTTAACTCAATCCTGAGTTCTTTCAATAAATTGATCACTCAAATAATATCAGAATTTGTAGTTATTTTAATGTTATCCTTTTTCTTTTCCAACTTTAAGCTAAGAACACTCAATGGATAAATGTTAAATAGCAAGTATTTAATGATAAATAATTTTTTTAAAGTTAGAAAGCAGTTAGAAATGAATCGATATTTTCTATGTATGTCATAAAATTATAATATAATATTAAATTGTCAAAAGTTATTTATTAACCATTATGTATTATTAATAAACTTTTAACAGTAATTTCTCTGTTCTAAATTATTGTATTCTTTTAAAAAACACAGAGATTAGATGAAATTAAAATATAAAAGACAGCAGAACATTCTCAGAGAAATTAACATTGAAGGAAATAAACTAATTTTTTATATATTCGAGCAAGATTCATCCGTAGCCGGTGCCCTGTGGTCCTTAAATTCAGTAGCTTTAGCTTTTAGATACTTCTTCATCAACTTCATTCCAAACCACTTCTGCATTTTGCTCTTCACAGAAATTTCTTTTCTTTCTCCTTAAGTTCAAGATACTTTTTGTCTATTGAAATGGTAAGCCTGACCTTGATGATTGATGAGGAGGGATGAATTATATCTTTGCTTTCTCAAGTTATTAGTACCTCCCTAATAAGCTTGCTTTGGGCTAATTTGGTTTATTTCTTCATAAAATGTTGCCATTAACTTAGCTTGTCGATCAAACTTGTCATGTTCCTCTTCTCGAGGAGTTTGAACGATCTTGCTGTCTTTTTTTTTTCACCTCAAACAATTGAATCCTTCTGTCATGTAGCTAGGGTGGTGTTCTATTTTTTTCACAACTCGTTCAAAGATTTTTATTAAGCTGTTTATTTTTAATTATATCATAGATATATAGTTGCCTTTTATTTTATTTTTTTAAGTTAAATTTTAAATTGTATGTTTTGACTCTTAAGCTTAAAGTCTGTTTATTCAGTAAATACCTATATATAATTTTCTGGGATGGTTTAAATTCAAATGTCATCATTGTAATCAATTCAAAACTATAAAATAATAATATTATGTATAAATAAAAAATTAAATTATCAATTATTGACGACATATAGAATTATGTATTTGTTATCTCATAAAATTTTAATAAATATTAAGAGAAGTAGTTTTATACATAGGTTATATTCAGTTATTTATTAGGATATTATTGTAATTTTAAATTCCTAGAATTAATTATAAATAGGAGCATTAGGATAAGAATAAATGGTTGGAACTTTGAATTACTTTACTCATCTTAATCCAGAAACGAATACACAGAGAAAATCAAGTGTTTCTTCCACCCATTTTCTTTTCAATTTCATTTAATTTATGTCATTTCCTTCTTGTACTTCTGTTCATAATCAGTTTATCATCCATTTACATTTTCTTCCATTTTTCTTTCCATTTCTTTCATCTTCTTCATCATTTTCCATTTTTATTTTTTTATTGATATTGTCTTTGGTTTGGTACCCACAATCGTTTAATAGTCGATCATTTATATCGACAAAATAGTTAAAAATATGTAAAACAATTATATTATTATAAATAAATTTGATTATTTATCTAATACATATTCGGGAACATTTAATAAAAGAATAATAATGTAAATTAATATATATAAAAATATAGCAATGCTGACTGAGGTGTAAATGGAGCATTTTGGATAAATTAAAACTAAAAAAAAAAACACATACAAAGAGCTAAGGATGTAAAATGTTTGGGTAATGCTATTTGAATAAGTGATTTTGGTCAATCAAGTGTAACCAAGTGATTTATTTGTATGCTAAATAGAAGATTATTTGGGTGTTAAATAGTATAAAAAAAATGCACATAAATAGAATTCTATTTTACACTCAAATAATATTCTACTTAGCATATAAATAAATCACTTGATTATATTTGGTTGGCCAAAACCATTTGTTCACGTAGAATTATTGAAAATGTTTAATAAGATAGATGTGAAACTAAGGCTGAGTTTATCTCAAAAAGTTGTTGAGGCTTTTAGATTTTCAAAATCACATATTTCTTTTACATGATTTACTCTCGTTTATATTATTTAATTTTTTTAAATAACTGATTTTATAATATAATATAAAAGTTTTTATGATTAAAATTTTAGAATTTAACTTCTATTATTAATTTTTTTTAAACATAAGATAAATAAAAACAAATTCTAGAGATACACATTTTTTTTCAACCGAGTCCAACTAAGTTGTTATTGTTCACGCACTTCCACTAAAAACGAACAGAAATTTATATGTACAACAAATATATTTTTATAGTTGACATGAATAAATTTTAAAAGATGTTCGTTTGCTTTTTGATTTTCTGTTCGTTCTAGTAGTAATATTCTGTTCGTTCGTATGGAGTGAGAGTAAGCAAAATTCATTTGGTTTGACTTGGTTAGAGGAAAGAGGTATATCCACATGATTGAAATAAATATAAAATTTAGTAGCAAATTCAAAAAAAAAAAATCAAATCCTGTAATTATTATAGCACGTAACAAAATAAATAAATGGAAAAAAAAATCACATTTAATAGAATGTTTGTATTTAAACACTTTGATTAAAAATGAAAGAAATAAATTCCACCGAATGGAAAAATGTTTAGGTGTTATATATTATTGTTTAATTTCTATCTTCCAATTAATTATGAATCTTTGCAACTTTGCCCCAGAATATATAGCACACCATCATCTACTGTTATCGGAATAGTTAACACATGCATGTATAAGATTTTTAAATTAACCGCATTTTAATTGTGAGTGTATAATATAACGATCTTGAAAACAATATAATAATATGATGGGCACCTGATTAAGTCTCTCCTTTTTTTTTTTTTATTTGTTTCGTTAGCTTAGTCGTCCATTTTTGTCTAATTAGTAATTACACTACTAGTCAATTTTCATATTTATTTTCTTCCTATATGAAGAGGACATCTCAACAACACAAATTAATAGAAAATGATAACGTGCTCAAATAAAAATCATGCAGAGAGAGGGGGAATTAAAAAGAAGACTTAATATATAATACTTAATTTGGTATCTTCATTTTGCTACATGTCATTTTATTTAATATTTTAATTTGGTATCTTCATTTTGATTTCATATATATATATATATATATATATATATATATATATATATATATCATATTATTAATAAGGTTATTTTTT
>JASCZI010000038.1:53777-70821 GCA_036250425.1 Stylosanthes scabra
AGAAAGAAGAATTCTAACGAAATAATCTGCGAGCTATAATAATCCCACTTGACAGAAACTCTTAATAAGGTCAAATTAACTTTAGGGTAAAAGACACATGTGCCCCTCATCCTTAACAAATACTTATGTATTCCTGACCTTCTGAAAAACAGGACGGATGAAGACCTCTGTTGGGTTGAACCTCCAGCTGGCAACGGGAAGTGCCGATGTGGCAATAAACGGGGCCCAAAAGCGTCAACGGAATCCAGGCTGGATGATGCAGCTCTCCCAACCTCCAATAAACAAATCTTTAGCCACTCAGGGTCCCTACCATCAGCAATAAACAAATCTTTCACAACTTCCCTGAATTTCTCAATGGTAGCAAATTTTGTCCCTAACTCAAAATAGCCCTGACCAAACTCATACTCAGCATCAAATTCAGGCCAATCATACTTTTTGTACTCATCTTCAGAGGAAACAAGGGTATGCAGTGATTCTGATTGATACTCATATGCATAATCATCATCTGATTGCAGAACTTATGGCATGTAAGCCCTTTGGTTGGACCTGGCTTGTTCCCCATCAGTTGGGCCACCCTCCTCACCCAATTCTGAATCACTACTGGGTTGTGCATTGGGCCTGGAAGATCCTCCCACATTGCTTGGCGCTGCTCCATTCTGCACATTAGGCCCAACATTTGATCTTCGAATTCCACCTTGCCTTTTCTTGCCATTCCCATTCTAACCCAACTCTTTTTTCTTGCCCTTATTTGCCACCTTCTTAGCCTTTCTTTGATGTATGATCTTCCTTGGTGAAACCCCCTTCCTAAAATCAGCAACCTTTCTTTTCTTCAATGCCTCATTCTCGTTGTCACTGTCACTGCCCGTATCATTCTTCCAATCAGGAGGGGGTTTATATGCTTTATCATCCGCGCTTTCATAACCATCATCTGAGGAGGAGCTTGTCTCATCCAAGATAATTGGTGCTGCATTTCCCACACCATTATGCCCACCTAAATCTGCTTCCCAAATTCCACTCATCCCAACAAACCCATCACCTACATCATTGCCTGCATCTAACCCACCCTGATTCACATCATTCAGACCAGCAGCATCAAAACCACCTTGCACATCACCACCCTGATTGCCATCATTGACACGATTGGCATCATCGGCAAATATTGGTTCATTGATGACATGATCCCAATACAGATGGAACTCTGACACCCTGTTCATCCTAAGATAGTCAATCAGCTCACGGATATCATCATCACCTCTCAACCTATTCAATCCTGTTTCAAACTCAGGGGCATTCTTATCCTTCCAGAACACACGCCTGTATTTTTTATAACCTAACCACTCAAGCAACTTCACCATGTCCCCGAAATTGAGATGATCTATGTTCATCTCTTCAAACCTCTCCACCAACCTATTCGCATATTGAAGCTCACCTAGTGGGTTCCAAACCAGCTCTCCACAGTGGTGGAAAATGGAAACTACAAAAAATGTATCCCCCATTTGCCAAACCCTAGACAACAGCAACAACAATCAAAACACAACAAACACATGCATATTGGTTACACACAACACGAAGCTTGGAAACAAGCAACATTATCACTCAGAGCTAATCACTAGAAAAGGAGAATGTAAACATGCAACTTACCTCACAACGGAAGAGATGTGGTTGCGACTCCGAACTTCTCAGCTGTGACGGACGATTCACCTCCTCCAAACGTTCAACGATCAAGCACACCTTCATTCTGCTTCTTCCACAACGTCTCAGCTTCGATGGAAATGACAGAGACTTTCTTCAGACCTTAACTAACACGCTAGGGCAAAACTTGTAATATGTGAGGAAAGTTGGGGGTTTTGATGGTAAAGAGAGGAAACAGCTAGAGAAACGACGTCGTTTCTCACTAGCAGCGCCCAAAACGGGCCAGCCTGGATCTGTTAACGTTGTTGGGCCCCGTTTCTTGCCACGTCCACCTTTTCCGTTGCCAGCTGGAGGCCCAACCCAACAGAGGTCTTCATCCGTCCCGTTTTTTAGGAGGTCAGGGACACATAAGTATTTGTTAAAGATGAGAGCACATATATACGATTTTTAAAAGATGGGGGCACATATGTCTTTTACTCTTAACTTTAAAAAGTTATTAGAGATTTGGAATCATAAGAAAATAAATTAATAATTTCATATTAATTAACTTTATAGTGTATTAGAGATATATATATATATTATAGTGTTAAATAATGAGTAGTTGCATGTTAGTTACATTACAAACTTTATTTGGTTAATAATTAGTAGTTACGGATTGCTAAAGAAACTTCTTATTAACTGAATACATACATGCATCTTTAAATCTATTATCATGGCTTGAATTATTTTATTATTGTCCACGATTTTCTTGGTACGTATATATTGGTTGAAACTAAAATATCACAAGTTGCCGTGAAATTTTGATGAAAATTAGACTCATATTTGGTCACAAAAAGTGGATAGCATAGAATTGAAGAACGGTAAAAATGAAAAAGATAACAATAAAAATTTGGGGGGTGGGGGAGAGATAAAATAATAGTTTTAAATTAACGGAACTTTGACTATGTTGAGGTTTGCATATGACTTTTTGGTTAGTTAGCGTTTTATACATTTAATCATAAAGAAATTATTTCTCATTAAAAAACAAACTACTAAAGTATTAATTTGTTGATTGTGGATTAGGTCTCGTTATTAAATTCTAGAGAATTATTCGGTATTAATATAGACCTTATTTTTGTAAAGGAATCAAATGAACCAATAAAGAGAATATATCAGCATAGACTAATGCAAATTTGGATTCAATATGCAATTCTTTTTATTTTTCTTCAAATAAGAATATTATTGTGTGTAAGGAATAATGTGAACAAAGTTTATATACAAGTGTTAGTGTGTTACTTTTCGATTTAGTATAGCATTCTATATTATGGACTCAGAAAATGGTTAGTTGTGAATAATGTGAAATTAAGATTTGAGTTATCTCTTTACTATATCTTAGAATTTAGATTACAATATGACTCAATCCAAAAGTTAATTCATAAGATAAGAAGTATTTCATATTTATAAACTCTCAAAATTGGTATAAGATTTGTAAGTATCAATAATATTCTGATTTTCAAGTATCAATAATAGTCTAAGTAGTATAAGGGTTTAAGGACACCAAAAAAAAAAAGTATAGGGTTTAAGCACTATAGTTATGTTATTTAGAAGGTGAATCTAAGAAAATTCAGCTAAATCTGTGTGGGATATACGCAGGGACGGATTCAGAAACATTACAATGGAAGGGTCGAAAATATATATGATATAAAGAAAAATTTATAAATAACTTAGCTTATGTAATTTAAAGTATATTAAAAAAATATAATAATAAAAATATATTTTAAATTATAAAAGCTATGGATATATTTTTTAATTGATGAATTTTTTTAGAATTAACTAGTATACGACAACGTTTTATATCATAAAATCTAAATTTTTGAAGATTTTATCTGATTGAAAAATGATTTGGCAGTTATTTTACGCTAAGTTCTTTTTGTTTAGATATTATTCCTTGCCATTTTATTATTATTGGATATAGATAATATTTAGGTTAAATTTATTTTTGATATTATTACTTCTCTTATAATTATTAGGGATAAATAATATTTGAGTTAGACTTTTACTTAAACAAAGTTAAATATTAAATATGTTGAACAATTTAGCATTTAGTGTAATATTATTTTTCAAATACAAAATAAAAAAATTAAATAATATATTATATAACAACCTCTTTATTAATTAATCTTCAAAATGTTGGGGGGCCCGAGGCCTATGCTCGCCCCCTTTAGGTCCGTCCCTGGATATACCTAGAATTCCTTCATAATTATGATTTTAATTATATTCTTTATGCGTAGACATTGTTAAAAAAAAAAAAGTCCGCCACAATTTTAGACAATTAGAGCTAATTTAAAAATTGGAGCGAAACACAAAAATTTTAGACTAATATTTCTTTTAAATAAAATAAAATTTTTTAAAAATAGTTTAATTAATAATTGAAATTTGTTCAAATAAAATTATAGTAATTCAACAAAAAAAATATTTTAAGAGCCGGCCTATTTTAGATAATTACTCTTTAAATTTTTAACTTATTTTAGATTATGGTTTTGTATGTCATTGGTGACGAAAGAAATTCGCGTAGGTATATAACAATATGCGTAGCCCATTAAATTTCAGGGAGAAAATGAAACAGCAACAACTCCTAGCGAGTAAGGTTTGAATTTGACATCACAATACACATCCAAATATCCATAACATTCATTTCTTCTTTGACTACACTGTGTCATGACAAAAGCCCTTAGTAATATATTTTATTGAATCAATTTGGATGGGCAACTGGTTAATTCACTAGTTCGTTTAAATAAGTATTGGATGTTCGAATTTCGTCTTGTATATGCATCAATTCATTGGTCAACGATAAACCCTTAAATAAAGCCCAAATTCACGATTGGATAAATTAGTCCTTGGCAGATCGAGTTGGAGAATACTAATACTAAAATAAAGGTTAATATATTTTATTGAGTAGACTCATCAGTTGGCAAGTTATTTTATGCAAATTGTTATTTCACACACGAAAGAGGATGTGTGTGTATGTTATAAATAATAATTGTTATTTCTAATTAATTATGTTATTGTTATTCCTGCTATTTGATAAATGATTAAGAAAACGAAAGTTTTCTATATTTGTATAATCATGTAAGGGGGGAAAGGAATGCTTATACGGCATGAATTTTAATGAATGAATAGTAGATAATGACTTATTAATCTATAAATAGGGATAATATTTGTAACAAAACACTAACTATATTTTCATCCACACTGTCTTACTTACCATTTTAACTAACTTTTATTGACAAAGTGGCATTTTTTTGTTTGAATTTAAATAATTTTGCCTGTACCTATTTAGGAATAACAAAGAGAATAGACAATTTACGTTACTTGCATTGAGATGTGAAATTCCAATGCATCGGATTATTTTATTTTATTTTGTATTTTTATTATTTAAAAAAAAATGATACAACAAAACCAGGGTGGTATTGAAAAAGAAAGAAGCTAGCTAACTGTTGATGGAATAACGAGTTATCATTCAATATATTGTGGTTTCTTGTGAACTACGTCATAATTATTTAGGACATATTCAAATTATTATTATATAATAATAACAATCTCGTTATGCATATGCCTTTATATTACACATCAATTTCACAGCAAGGTTAATATTATATGAAGTTATAGAAAAATTATTATCAAAGATTTATTTTTTATCATTTAACATATAAATTTTATTCCTACTATTTCCCCCCTAAAATACAGATTAACCAGCAATTTTAGTTATTTGTGTGTGATAATTATTATTATTGCCTATAATAACAAAACCAACAGATGGTTGTGGTTTTCGATGTTGCTTCTAATAAATTGCATTAATCTTTTTTTTTCTTTTCTTTTTTTAGTGATGATGGTTTAACAATATTGCTCTTGCTAGTTGCTACCATAATTCTTAGATAAGTGTAATCTCATTTTTCAAACTTGGATAGCCGCGCCATGAAAATACTTTAGTGTGTATTTTTTTCATTTTTCATAACTTTTGGTTCGTAGGTAATCTTTACTAGTGTTTATTATTAGTTCTGATTATCAAAAAAAAATTATTAGTACTATATATCTAAGCATTTTCTTCTCTCTTTTTTTAATTGTCAATTGGGATACACATTATTCTTATTATAATAGGGTTTGCCGTTCCAAACATCGTTATCCATTGAGTTTCTCTCTAAAAGATTATTAACTTTTGTAGGAAAACCAGATTATTAATATAGAATTAATCAATGTGTATTACCAAAAAAAATTATACATATCCATACACATAATTTAGAAACACGAAAAAATATAAATATTAGCATAAAAATTTATATTTTTTCAGTGTTAATGTGACATTTTTTCTATATTGTTAAATAGTATGTACAGATATATATAATAATACATGTAGTATTACCGATTAATATAATGTTACGTGTATAAATGGGCTTAGTAGTCCAATTAGGTATTTCTAAATTAGTAATAGAATTTACTATAAATAGTAGGTAATCAATGTACTCAAGGAAGCATATTATGAATGAAATTGTTATTTCTTCTTCTTTTGGCTCTTCTCTTCTCTCTAATTTTTATTTTCTTCCTTAATTTCTCTTAATTCTCTTCTATCCTCAATCTTTCTCCTAACATTGGTGCTTTCATTGGCTACCATTTCTTTTTTCTATGGTAGTTTTTCGGACTTAATAATAGTGCGAACTGGCACTGTGAATGATTATTTTGATGAGTTTTCTACTCATCCACATAGTATGATACAAGGGCAAAGAAGTTTGTTAGTGAGGATGCACAATTGCAAAGAGGTGCTGCGCCTCCACTCACGCACAATGGCAACAAATAGGAAAGAGAAAGGCAATTGAGGTCATGTCTTGAATGTGAGTCTTCTTCTTTCTGGTTATTGTTCTCTCTTCTTCCTGTATACCTTTCTTATTTTTCTTCTTCTAATTTCTTAGATCCCCTTTCTTACTGTAGGTGGTTTGTTACATCTTCATTCTTCTACTTTCGTAACTCATAGAGTTCTATTTTCCTCTGTTGAGCTCTACACCACTACTCATTTCTTATTTAGCTTGTTACCCTTCACTGTCATGGAACTCTTTTTCTTCAATTAATTACATGCAAGTAAATTGAGTCGTATCAATTTGGTGCTTTCATTGACCTCCCCATGGCTGAAAATACTCGTATGCAAACAATGCAAGCCTCGATTAACAACCACCACGAGCAGCTAGCAACGATCACTCACTCATTATCGACGATTCAGGCGCAGCTTGCGCAACATTCAGAGAATTCGTCCCCGAAACCACAACATTCAGTTTTTGGCCAGCCACGTCAAATTAAGGTTGATTTTCCCCGATTCTTGGGTACGGAGGACGTGTTGCAATGGATTTTTCGAGCGTAGCGGTTCTTCCGGATCTATGATATTTCGGAGGATCAGAAGCTCGATTTGGTAGCAGTCAATTTAGAAGGACGAGCTTTGTCATGGTTTTAGATTTGGGAACGTGTTGATCAGGTAATTGACTGGCTTAATCTCTCAGCAGCTATGCAACTTCATTTTGGCCCTTCTCAGTTTGACAATCCTAGGGAAGAATTACTAAAATTGAAAAAATCTACTTCTGTTAAGGATTATTTTGATGCTTTTAATGATCTTGCTGCTCGAGTATATGGAGTGGATGATGCTTTGCTGTTAGATTGTTTTATTGGGGGCTTATACCCAGATTTGATGCGTGAGGTAAAAGCTCGCTGCCCAGTTTCTCTATTGCAGGTAGTATCTTTGGCTAAATTGTTTGAGGAAAAATTTCTTCCCACAACTCCAAAGTGGTGCTCTACTTCATCTTCAATGCAAGCAGGTTATTCAAAAACAAGTCCATCCCAGGCCGTGAAATCATCTCCATTACCTTTGGCCACTTCCTCGCAAGCCTCGCTCCTTCCCACACCTCCTAAGTCGACTTCTATGCGAAAATTATCTCCGACGGAAATACAATTTCGTAGGGACAAGGGTCTTTGTTTTACTTGTGATGAGAAGTACTCACCGGGTCATCGTTGTGCTGCCAAACATTACTTCATTATTCAATCCGTGGAGGAGTTACCACCGGAGGAATTGCCATTAGATACTACAGTTGAGCCTGAGCCACCAGATACCGAGTCAGCTGCTGTGATTACTGAGCCTATGCACCTTTCTTATAATGTACTCACTGGTACTTCGGGGCGTAGATGTATTAGATTTATTGGGACAGTTAATGGTCGCACAATTCGGGTACTCATGGACGGAGGTAGCTCTGATAACTTCATTCACCTAGCATTAACATCTCGACTGCAACTGCCGGTGCACAAGGCACCCCCATTCATTGTAGAGGTGGGTAGTGGCCACTTGCTCAAAAGTGAGGGAGAGGTTTGTGATTTGCCGGTCAAGATTCAGGATCATGTTCTTTTCATCACTGCTTTTGTTTTACCCATTGCTTCCGAAGAATTAGTGCTCGGTTATAATTGGTTAGAAACCTTGGACACTCATTTGGTAAATTACAAATGCAAGTTCATTACCTTCCTTGATGGAGAAAATCTGGTTACTCTTCAAGGCGAATTGACTCATGTCCCACCACAGGCTCAGTTCCACCACCTGAAGCGATTAAATGCAACACATGAGATTTTGGCTTTGTATACACTACAAAAGTTATCCCCTAAAGAAACTTCTACTGATGGTTTATCTTTTCCGGACAGCTTGCATCCTGAATTGGCTACACTTCTTCACCAATTTCGGATTGTATTTCAGACTCCACAAGGGTTACCTCCATCACGGACTCATGACCATGCCATTAATCTAATTCCGAATTCTGCACCAGTGAAAGTCAAGCCTTATCGTTACCCACATAGTCAAAAGTATGAGATTGAGAAGATTGTGTCAAATATGCTTGCCGAGGGGATTATTCAGCCAAGCACTAGCCCCTTCTCCTCACCAGTGCTGTTAGTGAAAAAGAAAGATGGTTCTTGGAGGTTTTGCACTGATTATCGGGCTTTGAATGCTATTACAGTTAAAGATTCCTTTCTTATGCCTACCGTAGATGAACTTTTGGATGAACTTTTTGGGGTATAATATTTCTCGAAGCTGGATTTACACTCCGGGTATCATCAAATTCGCATGAAACCAGAGGATTGCTTCAAGACGGCTTTTCGCACTCACCAGGGACTCTACGAGTGGTTTGTTATGACATTCGGACTTACTAATGCTCCAGCTACATTCCAGAGCTTGATGAATACTATTTTCGCAGATGTTCTTTGAAAATTTGTGTTAGTTTTTTTTTTATGATATCTTGGTTTATAGTGCAGATTGGGCCTCTCATCTCTAACATCTTATGCATGTGTTGTCTGTATTGAAAGAACATATGCTATTTGCCAAACTTTCTAAGTGTTCCTTTGGGCAAACTAGTGTAGATTATCTAGGCCATGTGGTATCGGGAGATGGCATACAAGTGGATGATTCAAAAGTTCAGGATATTCGAGAATGGCCCCCCCTTCTTCAGTCAAACAATTGAGAGCTTTTTTTGGTTTGGCTAGTTATTATCTCAAATTCATCAAGCACTTTGCAATCTTGGCAGCACCACTTACAGACTTACTGAAGAAGGATAATTTTCAGTGGACACCACAGGCCTCGAAAACATTCATGGAATTGAAACAAGCTCTTTCTAATGCACCGGTGTTGGCTTTGCCTGATTTTTCCAAGCTTTTTATTTTGGAAACCGATGCATCTGGGACGGGGATTGGTGCAATATTGAGCCAGACTGACCATCCCATTGCTTATTTTTCTCGGAAGCTCTCAGGTGCGGCACAAAAACATTCTGCCTATGCTCGTGAGATGGATGCTATCATTGCTGCAGTAACTAAATTTCAGCACTACCTTCTTGGTCACCATTTTGTTATTCGCACGGATTATAAGAGCTTGAGGGAATTGCAACAGCAGACCATTCAAACACCGGAACAACAAGCTTGGTTGGCAAAACTCGTGGGATATGATTTTGCCATCGAGTATAAGAAAGGTGTTGAGAACAAGGGTGCGGATGGGTTGTCTCGAGCGTTTCTACAGCTCACTACACTGACCGATGTAGTGTTACCTATATTAGCTCAAGAATGTAAGCAATTTGACCCATCTACTGAATTTTCAGAGGCGGAATGCCTGTCGGGCAGATTGCTGCAACGCAATGGATACTGGTTTTGGGAAGATCGCTTAGTGATTCCTAAGACCTCTACGTTGGTTGCTCAAATTCTACAAACCGGACATGATTCATTGGTGGGAGGTCACGGCGGGTTCCGTCAAACACTAGCAAGAATTGCCTCTCAGTTTTATTGGAAGAACATGTCTCGTACAATTAAGGAATATGTGGATGCTTGTCAAATTTGTCAGCAAGCTAAATACAGTACTCAACCCCCGGCTGGTTTGCTTGAACCATTACCAATTCCATCGCATATTTGGCAAGACATTTCAATGGACTTCATTACGGGGTTGCCTCCTTCACATGGTTGCTCTATGATTTTAGTAGTGGTGGACCGTTTGTCTAAATTTGCTCACTTCATCCCATTACCTGCGGATTTTACGGCGCCAAAGGTGGCTGAGGCATTTCTTAAAAATGTGGTTAGTATACATGGCATTCCACAGTCTATTGTCTCGGATCGGGATAAATTTTTTACTAGCAAATTTTGGGAGCAATGCTGTGGTGGGCAAGGCATCATGTTAGCAAGAAGTTCTGCATACCACCCGGAATCAGATGGCCAAACCGAAGTGCTGAACCGCTGCCTTGAAATGTATTTGCGTTGTTATACGCAAGAAAACCCTCGAGATTGGTACAAGTTGCTTCCATGGGTAGCGTACAGCTACAACACATCATTTTATTATGTGATTAGGATGTCTCCTTTTCGAGCTGTTTTTGGCCGCGACCCTTCCCCAATAATTCGATATGAGCTCAAATCATCAGATACACCAGCAATGCAAGAACAATTAATCCAACATGATGCAGTGCTTCTATCCCTGAAGCAAAATCTCCAGAAAGCGCAACAGCGAATGAAGGCTCGGGCTAATGCTAAGCGCCGGGAGGTGGAATTCCAAATAGGTGATTTGGTATATGTTAAAATGCAACCAAACCGGCAAAGGTCAGTTGCTTTAAGGAAGAACCAAAAGTTGTCTATGCGATATTTTGGCCCATTCCCTGTCCTTGCCCGCATTGGTAAAGTGGCTTATAAGCTGGAGTTACCCCCATCTGCTTGAATACATCCTGTTTTTCATGTCTCATTATTGAAGAAGTGTACCGGAGAGCCATGCCCAGCTACAATTCCTACTTCTCTGTTGTTAGATGAACAGGGTTGTCACCTTCAACCACATATGGTCTTAGGCCATCGAATGATCAAGAATAATGATCGTTGGCAAGAAGAAGTGCTGATCAAATGGCAAAATTCTACAGCTGAGGAAGCTACTTGGGAACTATATGAGATGCAGAAACAATATCCTACCTTTGACCTTGAGGGCAAGGTCATTTTCAATGGTGGGGGTAATGATACAAGGGCAAAGAAGTTTGTTGGTGAGGATGCACAATTGCAAAGAGGTGATGCACCTCCACTCACGCACAATGGCAACAAATAGGAAAGAGAAAGGCAATTGAGGTCATGTCTTGAATGTGAGTCTTCTTCTTTCTGGTTATTATTCTCTCTTATTCCTGTATACCTTTCTTCTTTTTCTTCTTCTAATTTCTCAGATCCCCTTTCTTCCTGAAGGTGGTCTGTTACATCTTCTTCATTCTTCTACTTCCATAACTCATAGAGTTCTATTTTCCTCTGTTGAGCTCTACACTACTACTCGTTTCTTATTTAGCTTGTTACCCTTCACTGTCATGGAACTCTTTTTCTTCAATTAATTACATACAAGTAAATTGAGTCATATCAATAGTATTGGTGTCACAAATCTAGAACTTCTAATTCTTTATTTTATCAATGGATTAAACGTTCAGATTCATAAGGAAATTTTTGGAAAAAATTATAGCTCTCTGTTACATGTTTGGCTCAAGGCAAGGATCTGTGAAATGAAATTGGAGGAAGATGAACAATTAGATCCAGAATTTCAAGCTCAAATCCAGCAAAATTCAATTCCAGAATTTCAAGAGCAAGAATCAGAAGCTGAATTTGATGGAGGAGATGCAACAACAATTCAAAATGCAACAGAAATTGTAGATCCATCATCAATTCAAAGTTCAAATCCAAAATCCATAATCTAGTTTCAACAACAACAAATTCAACTACAACAACAAACAATTACAAGTGAAAATTCAAAAGAAGAGGAGATGGTAACCAAACTGCTCGAAGGCGACGACAGGGTCCAGAGCAAAACCAAGGATGGCGCTCCCACGGAGATGCACAAGATGGCTGGCGATGCAACCGGCGGCTTCACATTTGGGAGCGTCGGTGAGTGGTCTCACAAAGCACGAGTGATACCTGCGTATCGACCACCGCCAAAGCCGCCTAATTTGCATTCGGTCACGGTGGGAGAGGGTGCAACAATAACGGCGACAATCATGGCTGAGACACTATCTTGTAGGATAGAGGACTTAGTGGATCCGGTAAACAGGATTCATAGAGGTGCCGAGGACGGTGCCGTCAAGAAGGGGAAAGTGGAGAATGACGGTGCTGCCATGGACGACGAAGATGACAGGTTCAATGCTATGGTCGGCAATGCCGTGACGATGAAAGAAGAAGCCGCGGCGAGGGAGGAGCCGCGAAAGTGGATAAGACATTGTATGCGACGGTAGGCATGGCAATAAGAAGAGGTGGCGGCTTATCAGCGGTGAGGAGGGTCTCTCTTTGGCCTGAGGAAGAGTTGCTTGTGACACCTTGTTGGAAGATCGGAGATGAACGGCACAAAGGGAGGGTGGTGATACCAGCGGTGGAACAGAACCCCAAGCATGTAAAGGTCGCTGGATGCGGCGTTCTCAAGCAGAGACTGCTTCTGGACACAATCGGAAAGGGGAAGTCACGGACCCTTGTTCTAGGGTTGGGCCTCAATTGGAGGTGCTTGATGCAAGCCCAAAATACATATCAACTAAATCATAATTCTTTTATTATGGGTTTGCAATTCTTATACCAAACCCAATCACAGATAATTAAAGAAGAAAATTAGATCAAGGTTTCTGGGCTTAGTTATAGACAATGAGATCCTGGTGGTCCACTTTAGTTTTTTGCAGTGGTATATAATTAATGGTTATTTTTATTAATTGGGATTAAAATTTACAGCTTTTATTAATTCTAATTCAAATTTTTAGTATTTTCACAACCTTGAGGACAAGGTTGTCGATATGGGGAATGTAATGTTACGTGTATAAATGGGCTTAGTAGTCTAATTGGGTATTTCTCAATTAGTAGTAGAATTTACTATAAATAGTAGATAATCAATGTACTCAAGAAAGCATATTATGAATGAAATGGTTATTTCTTCTTCTTTTGGCTCTTCTCTTCTCTCTAATTTCTATCTTCTTCCTTAATTTCTCTTCATTCTCTTCTATCCTCAATCTTCCTCCTAACATATAATTAGGTTTAGTTCATTAAGGAGGTTGTATTTAGACCTACTTGGTCATGCCCAAAAAAAAGACCCTACTTGGCAAAAAATATATGTATGTTCACACTTTAGGATTTCAACAATGAAAGGAAACTAATGGTGTGTTTGCTTTGGGTTTCTATTTTTTTTTTAATTTTTAATATTTTTAGTTTTTTGAATTTTGTGAAGAAAAAAGAGAAAACAGTTAAAACAATAGAAATTAGGATTTGTAAAATTTTATATTATACATGTAAGTAAATGGAAGAAGCTTTTACATATTCAAGATATAAAAACTAAAAATTGAAGTGATAGTTGAGTAGTTAAGACTTTTTTATATAACCAAGAGATCATATGTCCTATTCCCAATACTAACATTTTTTTAAAAATTGGTAAGACTAGATATTCATAAAAATTCTTCAATAACTTAGCCATTTATTACAAAAAATTTGAAATATTCTAGTATAACAAACTCATCTAAATTTAATGTCTTTTAAAATATAAATTTAAAATTAATAATTCAATTACAAAAATTTAAATAAAATAATTCATATTTCAAACATTTAAAAAATCATGTATTTCATCTTCTGAAGTTCCGTCTCCCAAACATATAATTATATATAAAATAAAGTATTAATACATCCAAAATTTGATTAAACACAAATTTAAATAATAAGCATATACATAAGAAAGATATATTCCTTCACGATAGACACTTTTTATTGTGAATCTTTATATATTTTAATTTAAACTATGATCTCTTTATTTTTCTTTTCTCTATTTTTTTTAAAAAAACTTGGTACTGTAGCAATAACTCCATAAGAATCGTGAATGTGTTTTTCACCTTAAGAATCTTATTTACTGATTTAAATAAAAAATATAAGAAAGAACGTATAAGAAAAGTGTAACTTTCATAAATGAATTCTATTGAATATATATTATCATTATAAATAAAAAAAAAAAAGCAACAAACTTACCTACCGAAGAAGATAATATGAAGATGCTTTGAAACGAAACCCACAGTCCACACACCATAAAGAAAGCAACGTGAATTAGAGAAGTAGGGATGGCAAAAATTTCCACACCCGTGGATACCCGCCTTAATTATCTGCAATGGGGAGGTTAATGGGGACCCGCGAAATTCCCACGGGGACGGGTATCCATCCCCACGAATAAACGAGGACGGAGATGGGGATAGAGGTACCCGCCCCATGGGTACCCGTGAAATTCCCGCAAATATTATAATTACATATTTGTTCCTACATATATGGATAAAAGTTAGATTTTATTCATATATTAAAAACATATTTTTATTTTATTTTATATGTTTGAGATTTTATTTGTATGTGAATATTAAATTTGTATTTTAATATGTTAAATTTTATTTTATTATACTAAAGGTTAATATGTTTGTGTTATTTTTAATTTTTTTTTGTTAAAAATTAATATCCATGGATATCTGATCCGCGGGGATTTATAAACGAGGACCCGCGATGGGGATGGGGCGAGGACGGGAGGCAATTTTATAAACGGGGATGGAGGCGGAGGTAGTGGTACCCACCCCCACGGATACCCATTGCCGTCCCTAATTAGAAGGAGATGTTTTAAATTAAAATTTTCGTAAAATATGAAAAGTGGGTATAGGTTTCAAAATTTAAAATTAAAATTATTTAGACACAATTGCTATTAAATAGGATAATAAATAATTAATATAAATTAATTTAAATATTATAGATACGTTATGGCTGAAAATTTATGAACGAATAATTTTTCTCCTTAAAAATTATATATTATATATGAGGTGCGGGTTGGGCGAGTAGGATTGAGCCTAAATCATAATCCTATCCTACCCGCTCAGCACTCAACCCGCTCCGCTGCGGATAGGGTTGGCAACCCAATCCGAGAGGGTTAGATACTGCGAATAGGGTTAGTATTGCCACCCTAGTTATGAGATAAGGTGAAAGGCTTAGAGCTCATATATAATTGTTTTTGGGTAAAGATGTTAGAAAAAACTTGTAAAATAATTTAATGTGTTTAATTAAATTATGATATAATAATTATATCAATGTCATTAGATAGATGCATGAGGGCTCACTCTCATTATCATAGATATAATTTTTTTTTTCGAAAGTTTGGTTTGTTTTATTTCACCTGTTAAAAGCCACAAGACGCCCGATCCTAGGAACCCCTTCGGCAGTGCCATGAGGGAGCCAAGAATCAAGACCGAACATAGCAACCATACATAATGTTTAATCTGTTCTAATAAACTACTAATAGTACTCCTTATGCATTAAATCTTGCACACCTGTATCAATTCTAACACACCCAACAATGGAATTCAGCATAGACAACATCAACATCACAATACTAGCTAGACAACTCATTATAACTATCGATCTACTACCTGATATAGTACATATCAAGTTTACATATTAGTCATACCTTGAATCCATATCTACCTTCGTGTACTCTGGCCAAGCTTTCCCAATGTTCCTTCGCCTTGAAATCCCTGTCGCATCTGTAAATGACTTGAACATCCTCAAATACATGTTTTTTGTATATGCTTTTGTTTCTTAGAAATCTGTTATCCCAGCATGTCTCTTGTCCATTATTGATCCAACTGACTATGTCCATCTTGTTTGTAACCAGTATCACATTTTCAAAGCTTCCATTAAGATCTTCTAATAAGAATTGAACAACACTTTCCAGACCCTCAATAGAGGCTTCTCCTAGCGATCTTCCTTTTGCCTCCTCCCCCATCCAAGCCTTAATTTCTTCCTCTGCATCCATGAGATAACTCCCAATTGCAAATCTGTTAGTCTCTTCCTTAAAATAACAACATTGCCACCAACTAAAATTCCTAAGCTCCTCCACCATACTCACACTACTTTTTAGTTTATCTACTTTACTTCTATTTATATGTCACTCCTCTAATAAATAAATAATTTGATGCCATACACACTCCCACCCTAATACCTTATTCTAAAAAATTCTAAAGTTTATGCACTTCTATAATGACCACAGGATAGCAAAGAACATCATCAGCCATTTTCTTTTCTTATTTCAATCAACAGTTTGTTCACACCAGCATTCAAACCAGCACCTAAAACTACCACATCCTACCCATACTACCCCACCCCACACCGATGCCAACCACCACACTGTTTCAGGTTCCGCCCCGCAAAAGACACACGAGTCCTCGCCTTGTCTAATGATTCCTCTCTTTTGCGCACATCTTTGGTGTTCAAACCTCCATAGATTGCAAACCAAGCCAGCATTTCCACCCTTGGGGTGCTAATCCACGCCAAATATTATCAAAGAAGTGCTTTATGGTTGATTCTCCTAGTTTTCGCCCCGTTGCAAACAAATGATCTGGCCGTGTATCTCCCGTCTGGATCAAAAGTCCAAGTTGCCTTGTCACCAACACCTGTAGAAAGAGTAACAGTTTCCAAATTCTCACATCTTGTGCACGGATCCAAATCCTCATTTTGTTTTTCCAATAGGAATAGTTAGTTCCATTGAAAAGAGGTGGACGTGTTGTTGAGAGTCCTTCATTGTTGTTGTTGTTGAAGCTTGTGCTTGCCATTTAATCGTTCCTCTTAAACTGTTAAGTCTTATCTAAGAGTTTAGCTCTTGATACCAATTGTTAGTCGATAAGCACAACACTCAAGAGGGGGGGTGAATTGAGTGTTTAAACAACAATGATAAATTTTTGCGGAAATATAAATAACTTTGAATATAAATAACTCAAGAGTTTTGCTTAGTATGTTTCCAACGGCGTAAGGCGAAACTTACGTTCTTACAAGGATCTTTTACTTTGCAAATACACTTGTATAAATATAGATAACAAGAATATAAAAGAGT
>JASCZI010000038.1:70831-87404 GCA_036250425.1 Stylosanthes scabra
TGATATATAGTGGTTCGGCACAATCATTGCCTACGTCCACTCTTTCACAATTGAGAAGTTCCACTATCACCAAGCTTCAAGATGCTTGACAAACCTTTACAACAAGAGCTTGAATCAAACACCTCACGGTATCACAAGATAACCCACTTCACTTGAAGTAATCCCAACTTCAAGATTTCCCTTAAGTGTTTATCTCACCGACTATAGTGTTTATCAACGCTCACCACCTTAGAGAATCACTCTCTAAGATCACTCAAACCAATAGCAATAGAATTTGAGTAGAGAAAGAATTACAACTCTCAAAATAGAGTAAATGAATACAATTGAAGCTCTATGAACCAATCTATGGTTATCTCTCAAATATGTGCAAAAATCACTTTGAAATTATGTAGAAATTGAAGTATAAGTACAATAATACTTGGAAATGATGTTGTATATGAAATAAGGCTTTAAACCATCTATTTATAGCATTCTAAAGTGATTAGAACGTTATATGGTAGGTGGGGTGGAGTCATTTTGTCAAAACTAGTCGTTTGGGGTGTTTTCAGCACTTCTGCATCGATGCAACCACTTCTGCATCGATGCAGATATAGCCGTTGGGCTAAATATTTTGACGCTGATGCTTCTGCATCGATGCAGACTTCATTGCATCGATGCAAACGTCAAACAATGTGTCAACTATGGACTATTGCATATCACATTGAAGCCCCGGACGTTAGGTTTCTAACAAAACAAGAACTGACTCGTTTGGACTTCTGTAGCTCAAGTTATAACCACTTTAGTGTACAAAGGTCAAGATTGATAGCATGCACTAAGTTTTAAACTATCGCCTAAGCGTGTTACAGAATCATTTCAAAACCATTTCTTTTGTTATAAAAACAACTTAAAACATTTTTAACATGTAGATAACAACTTCAAAACATTGATAATCAAATCTTATCTTTGTTTTACCATAAAACAAATTATAAAACATTTACAGCTATTGTACGACTGACGTTTTGACAAAACCTTTTGTTCTTAAACAAAACCTTTCAAGATATTCATAAAACATTTTCCTTAAAACATTTTCTTGTGTGTGTGAGAGAGAGATAATAAGTTTGGTTCTTGACAAGATAAATACCTAAGTCCTAAGACACTAAACCTTCTTCAATGTTGTGGTCTCCATCTTCTTTTCGTTGTTTGCTTCCTTTCAACGCTTATCCTCAACTTTAATGTTTATCATTCATCAAAACCTAATCAAATGAACTTATACATATTGTAACATCGTTAACACCCAATCCACCATATTCCTTCGATTTATGGATTGTGCTCCATTTTATCGTAGGAACCACATTTTTATCACCTTTTGTGCTCCAAAAGAACCTTCTTTGAAGCGAGATGATCTTCTTTTCTACCGCCACCGGCATCTTGAAAAGTCTAAGATAATACAGCGGAAGGCTGTTGATGACAACCTTAACAATCACTAGTCTTCCTGCTTTGGTAAGTAAATTTGACTTCCAAGTCCCCAATCTATTTTCAATTTTATCTAGCAGCGGCTTCCATGTGGAAATTCTATTTGGGCTTGCACCGAGAGGAAATCTTAGATATGTGATTCGTAACTCTCCCAGTTGACAGCTCATGGCCCTTCTTAACCTCGGTATCCTCTCCCTGTCACAATTTACTGGGATTACAAGGGACTTCTCGAAGTTCAGCTCAAGACCGGACATCATGTCGAAACATTGAAGCAGACGCTTATAATTCTTAAGAATTTCCGGAATAGGGGGACAAAAGAGAGTTGAGTCGTCCGCAAACTGCTAGTGCGTCAGCAGTATATTTTTCTTTTCCACCTTCAAGCCTTCCACCAATCCCTCCTCTCTAGCCTTTAGTATCATCTTGTTGAGGGTTTCCGCCACGAGTACAAATAGGAAAGGTGATGACGGATCACCTTGTCTTAGACCCCGCTCCATCTTAAAAGGTTTTGTTGGGGAACCATTTATCAAGATCGACATCATGGTTGTGTTCAGCATTGCCCGAACCCAACTTCTCGATTTTCTGCCAAATCATATGCCTTGCGAAAATCCAACTTCATTATGACCCCTTCCCTCTTTGTCTTTTTTAGCCACACCATCGTTTCACATGAGATTAGTGCACCATCCAAAATCTGCCTGTTATGGATGAACGTCGTTTGGCTCTCCCCCACCAGCTCATTCATCAATGGCCTAAGACGTGCTACCATGATTTTGGAGATAACCTTGTAAATACTTCCTACCATACCGATCGGCCTCAGATCCTTTATCTTTTCCCCCCTCCCTATTTTCTCGCCAATGTCACCCATGTCATGTTAATCTCACCTGGCATGAAATCTTCTTCAAAAACCTTTCTGACCATAATGGTGAATTCTCTTCCTATCATGTCCCATATCTTCTTTATGAACCCCAAATTATATTCGTTCGGGCCTGGAGCCTTTGTCCAGTTGCATGCCCATACAACATCTTTTATCTCATCATTTGTTGGAATTGATTCTATCTTCTCAGCCTCTTCATTTCTGATTTTAGGCAGTAGCCCTTCCTACACCATGATATTTGGCATCTCCTTCTAAGAATACAGCTCCTTGAAGTACCTTCTCGCAATCATCATAACGTGGTTAGAGTTTTTTATCAACCTTGTGCGCTCTTGTACCTCCTCAATTCTGTTATTTCTCCTTCTCATCGTCGCCTTCACGTGGAAGTATTTGGTATTCTTATCCACGTCCTTGAAAAGCCTGTCCCTAGAGAGTTGTCGCCAGTAGTCTACCCTTCTTTCGTAACAGATCTCCACTTGTTGCTTTAATGCTCCCCTTCTGGCTTCATTGTCATTAACATTGGTCCCATTCTCCAGTTCAATTTCAGCTTTTGCTATTTCACTCTCAGAGTTCTTTATTTTCAAGTCCATTTTTCCGAATTTTTGCTTATGCCACACTCTAATTGGCTCCTTCATTTTCTTCAACTTATCTGCAACTGTACCCTGACCCATTTTGCTCCATTTTTCCTTGAACATCTTCCTGAACAACTTGTGGGTGAATCGTATATCAAGAGAAGAGAATGACTTCGGGCCCCAGTCCGTTGTATCTCTCCCAAGCATGATTGGAATGTGCTTCGATTTGGAACACAGCACTAGTTTGACATTAAGGTTTGGGATTCTATGAATCCAATCAGCATCCACAAGAAATCTGTCCATTTTGCTTGCACTGCGCTTGTTCCTCCAAGTAAATTTTCTGACCTGTAGTGGAATGTCCACTAGCTCCATGTTTCGTATCCAATTCATGAAGTCTTCCACCCCAATTTTATTTAATCTGCCAGAACTTATGTCACTTTCACACAATACCTCATTAAAGTCACCAAACGCTATAGCCGGAATGTTGAATCTTCGCTTGACATCAACGATTTCATTCCACACTTGTCTTCTCTCACAAATCGGGTTTGGGGCGTATACAAGGAACACCATCACCTGTTGTGAAAATTCCTTCAAGGCGCTCACTAAGCAGAGCCATCTGCTACCTTTTATTACATGCTCAACCTGGAAAAAATCTTTCTCCCATATACACAACAGCCCCCCACTATAATTCACCGCATTAACAGTTTCTCATTGATGAACTATGTTTCCCCACATCCTCCTAATCTCAAAATCCCCGATATCACTTATCTTAGTTTCAACCAAGCCTACCATCCTAGCAGAGTTCTTGTCTAACGTTTCTTAATACACGCCATTCCCCCCCCCCCATTAAACCCCTACAATTGCAGTGTTATATCATTGGGATAAACTGTTAGGAACACCTACCTCCTTAGCTTTCTTTCTGTTTCTAGGCTCTCCTTTCGTCTTCTTTTCCCCTTCTAGGACCGCCACTTCCTCAGCCTTATCTCTCAGATATTTCCTTGCTCCGCCTTCATAATCTGTGATTAAACCTGTTCTGAGGCCAACGCACCAAGCTTGTGCCGCTTCTTCCTCCGAATCTTCAATGTCATCCTCACTGTTTTGCCAGAACCCTAGTTCTTCATCATCTCTGATTATTGTTCTTGCACACTGCTTCAGTTTGTTAATTTCCTTCTGTTTATGTGCCCCTTCCTTGATGCGATCACTCAATTTCAATGATGTTTTTCTTATCTATTTTCGCCCTTTTTGCCTATTTTTCCTCCTATTTCTCTGCCTCTCATCGATATCGTCTACTTTCACTCTACCTGATGAAGGGATTCTTTCAAACCCAGGAGGAACAGATGCACAAGACGACCCAGAGTTGCTATTTTGCATCCCGTTGCCATTCACCAAGGGTCCATCGTTATTCACACGAAGCCCGATATCACATTGATCAATGATCCGTTAACAACCCAACCCAACCTCCTTATTCCCCTCATTACTGATTGTGGGCTCAATTTTCTGGTAGAGAACCTCATCCCATTCTTGCAACACATCATCAGTCCTCCTATCATCTTCATGGGTCAACGTCTTAGTTGAGCTTGCGCTGTTTTCCAAGGCCCCAACTTCCACATTTGGGCTAATGTTGACAGCCCAATTATTCAAATCCTCATCTCTCCCATTCAGCGACTCTTGAGTTTCCCCCATCGCTGACTCTTCCACTTCCGCAACCACCACTTCCCTCCTGGCTGTTCCTCTCGGGTTAGCCTCCTCATCAATCCGGTTGTTGTTTGCATCTTCCGTTCTTGCCATCTCATGTCCGATTCTTCCCATATTAACCATATTTTGTACACCCTCAACCCTTATATCCCCCTGTTTCTTCATTTCAGGGTACCATCCACCGTTTTCTTTGACAAAGATGGTGAATCTTTCATTTCCAATGACGATGGTTGCCATTGCTCTAATTACAGGACTCGCTCCAGCATTGACCAGTACTCTGAAGGCCGAGAAGTGTCATTCTTCTTCCTCCTCCACTTTTAGTAGTCTGCCCCATACCTCTCCAATCTTTGCCATGTTCTCTTTAGACCATCCGTGGATGGGGAGACCTATAACCTCCAAACAAACTTTTCTAGTTCTGTTTGCTTCACCCGAAGACCATTTTCTCACTTCCAGGAAGTAGTTTTTCATGTCTTCCGAATCCAACGCCTCTTCCATATTCTGGGTTGTGTCGAAAACCAGTAGTAACTTCATTGACCCCATCCGTTTAAGTTTAACTGCTCCAATTGATCGCCAATGTCTCTTGAGATTCTCATCCATTTCCACGAAGTTATACGGTTGTAAGGTCTCCCCTACTAAACAGCGGTTCAGCTCCTCTCTCCTTTCATTATCAACCTCCAAGTGAATCACTGAATTGCCTAGTATTTGGATACCATACCTTGTTTCTACGTTCATCCTAGCATCACCAGAATCCTCACTAAGTAGAATATCCTTATATGTTCTGGCCCTCCTTCCCTCCTATTCTCGAGCCCCTGTATTGAGCGGCTTCCGTTGCTCCCCATCGCCGCCTTTGTTCCCTGTGACGATACTCCTTCCAGTCTTATCCACTCTGCTTCTCTTGTATTTTGCTTCAGTTAGTTTCAGTTTACACCCACATACTATCTAACCATCCAGATGCTTAATGGCCTTTCTGACTTCCTCCTTATATTTATATCTTATGAATGCAAACTTTAGCGGATTCGTCACTCTGACCTTCTTGGATAGATAGATGTTCTTAACCTTATCAGTGCAGCTGAATGCCTCCCATAGCCAATGTTTTGTTGCATCAACGGGTAGGTTGTCCACGAAAACGCTAACCGTTTCATCTTCAATCCATTTCTTTTCCCCTTGTATTGCTCTGCCACCCGGCTCCTGTCTCCAACACTGAATCCATCTTTGATTCTGGGTTTGCACATGGCCATGTCGCCAATAGCTATTAGATTTCCGCCTAGTGACCTCCTTCCATTATCCGTTCATGTGCCTCTCACCATCACTCTTATTTTCTCTCTCCCCCTCTCTCTCCCTCACCATTACTTTTTGAGTTATGTACATCATAGATATAATAATTAATAACCATTCATGTATCCTTTAATTTACGCCTTCTATTATCATCACCTTAAATTTTGTAGAGAAATTGTATCCTAACATAATATAGAAGGCTTTATTATCGAAAAAGTTAGAGTTCATACTTTATTAAAACGTGTTAGATATATAAATATTCATATGCTTTTTGTCGAATACTAATCTTATTAGTTTTTTTTTCAAACTGGAAATTCCAACGAACTTTACTACTTTTGGATTTAAAAACAATCATATTAGAAATCAATACTATAGCAGCCTATTTTAGCCAATTCATCATTAAAAATAAAATGTTTAAATAATTTTAAGATGTTTTACTTAATATAGTTACATGTGTTTTAAAATTAACTATTTCAAATGTTTATTTTCTAAAATGCAAATTAAAAGATAAAAAATATGCCTTTATTGTTATTTTAACAGATACCTCAATTAATACTAATTATATTATAAATAGGGTGCCACTCACGTAAAAATATGAAAAACATCTTTTTTCAAAAAAATTTATTTTTCATAATTAAAAAAGTATTTTTTAAAAATTTGAATACATTAAAAGTAAGAATTAATAAAGAAACAAGAATTAAAAAATAAAAATTATTAAAAACAAGAAGTAAAAATAAAAAATAAAGAAACATTTATAATATAACATTTAAAAAATTAAAAATTAAAAAAATTAAAAAAACAAATAAATAATAAGATAGATAAGAATTACTAAATTAAAATTAAATCATCTAAAAATTAAAATTGATATATTAAAATTCAAATTTTCATAGATTAGAGAAATATTTGATTCATAAATAAATTTTCAAAATATTTGAAAAATATTCTATTTATAAATTTATAAATTAATATGCAAAATATTAGTATTAAAGTTAAAGTAATAATTTAACTAAAATAACAACACTTATAAAAAAATTAAAATATTATAACTTTAATTAACGGATAAAATAAAAAGTCTTCACATAAAAATATTTTTAGCATCTTTATCGGAGTGTCTCTCAAATAAATATTAGATGCAGTGTTGACTATGTAACATTAATTTTCAAGGCTTTTTTCTCTTTAAAAAAAAAAAAAAAAAACACATTACATTCAGTAAGAGGTATTACATTTTTCAAATAATTAACCAGCCAACTCTAAGTAAGAAATCTTGACTTTAAAGAGCTACTTAATTCACGTGAAATTATGTTTACCAAAGTTATTCAAATCATAGGTAAATTTGATCCTTTTAAATGATTTATTTTGATATTTTTTAAGTTAGTAATAATGTATAGATCTAAAAATATTGGATGTAAAAAAATAATAATAATACTCTAACAACAAAGGAAATTAGGACACGAAATTGTATAATTAATAATTAAATAAACATAGAAATTAATAATAGCTAAACCGAAACACGCATAATTAAATTAATTGTTAATTCTATTTCAACATTTTTTTAACTATCAATTGGGATATGTATATCCCATGGTTCTTATTATACATATCTGACCTTAGATTAAACTTCATTATCCATAGATTCGACCTTAAAAGACTACTAATGATATCATTAATTAGCTGAAATTTGGGAGGTTGGCTATTTTAATCTAGCTAAGCGACTTGGCAAAAAATAATATAATTTTATACATAGTTGAAATCAATAAACTTCATTGGCAGATCGATAGCATCATGTCGTCTTCATTAACAACTCATGTTTGTTTAATATGATTGTGCGAGTTAAATCTCATTTTGAAGATTTAAGGTTTGCATTGAATATTTTTTATATTCACCAATTGTACCATTTTATTCCTTGAAACTGAAAAAATTGTATTTAATTGATTCTTTCGCCTCATTTTTATTTAATTTTTGCTAATTTTGTGAGTAGACAACTTCTTTTATGTTAGATAATATGAAATAGTATATTTTTATTTATGGTCCTAAATAATCATTAAAACAATGTCATCTAGAAGCATATATTGAAGAATTATGGAAGGATTGAATATTAGACAATATCGTATTTGATTTGGTCCTTATAACTAGGCAACTACTAACTATAACTCGGCTACTACAACCAATCATCCGACCTATAGTTCGGCCAAATTTATCATCTTTATAGAGCTCGGCCAAGTTAACCTACAACTTGGCTTACTCAACCAACAACTCGACCCAATCCCAACAAAAATGCAAACAACATAACTTAACATAGTTTTAAGTTATCTAAATTTAACACGTAACTTAATGCTGAAGATAAGAAAAAGATAACTGCATATTTTTTACTCCCTAAAAATAGGGATCCACTTACTTAACACTAAATAGAAAAATCACTCTCAAGTCTTTCTATAAATACACCTAATTAATTTACCCCGGCAACCATCACACAACAGTATATCATAACCATTTAACGTTACAAGTGAAACAATGTCGTTTTATGTTGTACAACATACTAAACAATAAACAATAATCAAATCATGCACAAAATTAGTAAGAATAACTACAAGAAATTTCATTATTCTCGATGCTATTACCGACGGCCAAGCTGTCGGAAATTAAGTTTATCGACGGCCAAGCAGTCGGTAAAAACCTGTGTCCAAATAATTCATTGATAAATATGCCCAACAGCTTTCGACAGGCGTCGATATATTAATTAAAATATTTTATTTTTACCAACAGTTTGGCCATCGGTTAGGGAGCCTCGTCGTGGCGCCCCGGAAGGCGCGAATGTGTTATAGACGGCTTAGCCCTCAGTAGGAGGAAAACCCAATAATCAAACTCGCGCCATAGAGTTATATTGATGTGCTTTCTATTGATAGCTTGGCCGTCAGTAACCCCGTCTCCAACATGGAGCCGTTGGTAACTCGTGCAAATGTAGTAGTGAATTAGAAGGAAATAAAAAGGGAATATGGATCAATTTAGTGCAATTTTTTTTTTAAATGGTGTAATTAAAATCTCATGAACCATTTTAATACAAACTAAATCTTAAGAACCAAAATAAAGTTTAACTCGTGATTATTCTAAATTGGTTGGTTTAACCGGATTAATAAAAAATCCGTTATTAAATTAGTTTGTGCTATAGTAAAAACCAATAAATAAAATGTTCAATTGTTTAACAAATTGAAAAATTAAACTATTTAAATAACCTGTTAATTAGTCCAATTAATTTAATTTTTAATGGTTAATTAATTTAAAATAATAAAATATAAATATAACTTATTTTTAAAAATGATCTATTTTATAAATAAATATAGTATTTTATTATTGTATCCGATTTAACTAGTTAAATATCAATTAAACCTCTAGGCTCTAACTCTATTGGTTTAATAACTGTTTTGGTTTTTAGAACATTGTTTAATATATATTCATTGAGCTTCCTTGTCAATTTGTCTTAATCTACGATATCTTCTTCTTCTTTAAATTTGACATTATTTAATTGCAAAAAATATTATTATTATTACATGCTAAACTCTCTTTCATATGTCCGAAAAATCTAGTTGTGTCTCCGGATTGGATAACTATAGATTAAAATAAATAAATATAATATGAAGAATGAACTTCTTGGATTTACATTGATGGATATATACTGTTTCATTCTTTTAACTGGTCCCCAAGTTGCAATTATAATTGTTCACAGAAAGATTGTGTAGCAGTTATAATATAATTAAGCTTAATTTAGGGGTGTTAAATTCACAGGAAGTAAGGCTTTGAATAATGTATATTTTATTTGAATGTGAACTTAATATTTGTATTTAATTTTTATCCCCTTTCTTTATGTGATGTGTATGTCCCTGGTTTCTTGCACAAAAACAACTGCAGGTTTACTACTATTGATTCTTTTTCTTTCTCTCTGTGTCCTGGTTTACTGAAAATACTATGGATAGTTTGCTATACTATAATACTTTGATTCTCATGATTAATAATGCTTATTTCATAATATATGTGTATTGTTTAATTATTAAGTTATTATGTATTTGGTTTGACAGACACATGATATATAAACACAGAAACGAAATGAAAGTTTCAAATACAAGAATGGGCAACGCAACAGTATGAGTTCATCTAACATTTTATCCAATACTTGTATTTTCTGCTCAAATATTTTATTTGACCAAGTCTAATCAAATAATATAAAATTGTTACACATTTTTATATACGAGAATTGTTTCTACTAAAATTGAGCTAACATAATTAAAGTTGATAAAAATACTCGTACATGTTGTATTACCCATTTTCTTATTCGCATATAACTTAGTAAAATATAAAACATATTTTTTAGATACATGTATGTGGAGAAATTGAAATAGAATAAATTTTTAAAATAGTGTCTGAAGAACTATGTTTATAATAAGATAATAATTTTTTTACAAAATACTAAATATATATTTCTATACTCAAGGCAGTTGATTAGTGGCTAATTTTTTATTATAAACTTAATATGGTTGTTGAGATATATTTAAAATGAAAAAACTAGAAAACCAACACATTATGACCAATAGGGAGCCAACACATATTACGAATGTCGAATGATAATTCATATAAATTTTGGATTGTAATTTAATGTTGGATAAATAATTAGTTAATTTTCGCGAAATCCAAAAACATATTTTCGCAAAATTAGTTAATTTTTTAATTTTAAATTTTAAATCATAAATTATAAATTATAATCTTAAACCCCAAAATCTTGCCCACAACAAAAAGGTTATAAAATAAGGGGGGGAGAGGGGAAGTTCGCTAATCTCACTACTAAAATATTGATTCCACTACTCTATTTTTCATATATATATATATACTATATATAAATCTTTGACACACACTGCTACCAATCTTGGACTTGTTCTGTGTAGCAATCTCTCAACAGAATCATCACCAAACTAAAGTGCCAACTGCCAACTAATATTAAGACACACATAGTGTGGGGCTTATTGAGTGACTTTTGATTATTGACTTCGTCTCTTTTTTTTTTTTAAATTCTAATATATTATTTATTTTTTATGTCATTCTAACGTATGCATGGTGTATGCAACCACTTACTCTTGTTTCATGTTCATACATGTTCCACTTGCTACTGTGAGACACAATTGTCGTACACAACTTATTGAGTGAACAATGATGCCTGTTATTACGTAAAAAAATGTTTCAACCTTATAATGATGGGGTGTTAAAAATTTTCTAGGGATAATGCATGATTTTCCAAATCATCCAACGAAGTAAATAATTAAATTGCTTTTTTTGGTTACTAAATGGAGCAAACATTTTGAGAGATTAGGAAATTATAGCTATTAGCTAGTTTTCCATATATGTATGTGTTTGGAAATTTATAATAGTCTAAAGGTAATTTTTTAATAGAAAATAATTAATAAATGAAGTAGGCACCGGTATTTAATTAGATTATTTTATCTAAACTTTGCAAACACCTTTTAAGCAAAAACAAGTGCATGCGTATGGCTCGAAACAAATTAAAGATATCTCAACCTCCGATTCGCTCAATTATTAGGTGGGTTAAGGACCAATGGTTTTGAACTTTTATAGGGTGTGATTTTATAAATAAATCAAAGTGACAACTAATTATAAATTATTATATTATTTACAAAGACACTCGTGAATCAATAATCAGTGAGTTATTTCATTTTATTTAATTGAATTGTTTATTTATTCAGAATTGCTCCCTTCTTTTAGTGAATGAATTGGATTTAAAAATTATTCTTAAAGATTAATGGGAGAAACAAATAGAATAGGAAAAATTATTCAATTATAAATAGAAATAGAGGAGAAATTATTAGGGATGACAATAGAGATTCATGGAGTGGGGATTTTGTTTATAATATTGGTTCGTCTTTCTCACATCACGTCACAGATTTGAGTTTAGTTATTCTACAGAGAATATGGATGACAGCGGATATTCATGGTATTAAATTTTTTAAAAAAAATAAAACTATAACATAATCAAATTCAATACAAACAAAGTTTAACATATTAAAATATACAATTTTAATATAAACATAATCAAATTGAAGTCTAATATATTTAAATAAATTTATTTATTTTAATCTTTATTAATATGATTTATACATTTTGTTTACTATTTAATGGACTTTTATGTAATTTTATTGTGGAAGGAATTTAGCGGGTATCCATGAGAATGGTAACTCAATCTCTATCTCATTTTCCGTTTATTCATGAGGCGAATCTCTATTCTCATGTAAATCGAATTATTAGGTTTTCGTTATGCCCCAATCATGAATAATATTCATGGGTACCTATGGATGTGGGCAAAATTGCCACCTCTAAATTATTAAACTAAATAGCTATGTTACATGTGAAAAAAAATTAGAAACTTTTTTTATATATAAAAAAATCTTTATTTCCTAAAAGAAAAAAAAAAGCATTATTTATTTAAATCGTTTTTTTTAAAACACCCAATTTTTCAGATCATAGGCCTCCCTCTATCTGGAGCAGTTTGGTTTTTTTTTTTTTAAACAATCTGAAGCAGTTCATCACAAGCCTCTTGATCTGCTACAGTTTGTTATTGGCTAGTCCGATTTGAGATCTGTTTGGACAAACCTTTCTCAGTGTGACCCCTTTCAACAGTAAAATATTAAATTAATGTTGACAAAAATAAATAAATTATGAGTAATGCTAGGGAGTCAATGTTAGGAGTCCATAGGGAGTCTATGAGTGTAATTAGAAAAATATTGAGTGGTAGAAGAGGAAAGATAAAAGAAAGAAAATGCCAATTAACTACCTATTTGCTAACACACTATGAGCTCCCTAAACTTTCTCATAAATTAATATTCAAAATATAAATACATACTAAAAAAAGTTATATAAATTAAGTAAAAAATAACATTAAATTAATATTTAAAATAAATATAAAATATACTAATTTAATAATTTTTGTTTTAGTATATATTAATTTATTACCATTGAGGCAACGATCAGATCGGGGAATTTTTGCCCGAACCATGACCCTAGTAATAATATATATTTGGTGTTCTATATATAGAAAAATTAATTATTCTACTAAATTATGTTTGACTTTTCTACTATGTCATGTTTAGTTTTTTTATGGCTAATTATTTAGATGAAAAATTATAGATTAACATGTACAAATATATAACAGATTATTTTATATTTGATTTTTGTGTACACGTAATTTTCTTTTTAAATTCCGTCAAAAAAAAATTTATCTTTTTAAATGAAAAAATATTAATAGAAAAAGTATAGATAACCAATAATTTTTTAATTAATAAATCAGTTAACAAAAAATAGAATATTCAAATTACTGTTGATAGAACATCCACAATAAAAATTATAGAACATTCGAAATATAAAACAACATCAGCCAATTTTATATTATTTTAGTAACAGAATATTCGAAACTTAAAAATAAAATATCTAAAACATAAAGTTTTTGATTGATATTAGCTAATTTTTATTAATTAACAGGTTAATATCAATATCTTTCATGCACTATATACATGTCTTATTCTCCAAAGTATTCTTCATTCATTATTTATATTTGTAGTTTAATTAATTTCTCTTTTCATTACATTGCAAGTAATGCTTACATCATTGTTTTCTACCATAGGAAGATTAACATTTGACGTTACATATGCTAATGAGTTCTTAGTCAACTCAGATGTTACTGGCTGCTTCTCTAAACACCACAAATTCTCAAATCAGAAACAAAAATAGTGGTACGAGAAATTTCCAAAGAAAGAAAATGAAAGACCAATGATGAAGCTTTTTTTTTTTTCTCTTTCCAATCCAAAATTTATTACTTCATGAAAATTCTATAGATCCATTGCATTCTTATATATATATATATATATATTTCGAATTATTGCCGTGTGACTTGTGTCAAAAACGTTGCATTCACAACAAGATCATCAAATACGTCACTATATATTAAAATTAATTAGATTATGGGGGATGTATAAGTGTATGTATAACATAAGTGCAATAATTCTAAGATTTGTTAGGCAGAAGAAATGCTAGCATCATATGTGTACCAGAGAAAATGATTGATTAGATTCTCACTCTAAAGTCTTACCAAACCCAATGTATAGCTGAGATATTTTGGGTTGGTGTAATAAATTAAAATTATAATTTTTCAGGGACTAATTTATTAGAATGTACTTTTCTTTTGGCAGGGGTTGATCCCCCATCTTTTTCACCGAGCGTGTGGTTTATAACTATGTGTTGTGTTTGGAATGGAAAATTAATAGTCAAAATACCTAAATCCCAATTACCAACTCATTGACCAGAAAAAGTAAATTGTATTAATAAAAGAAAGATTATTTTATATTTAAAGCTCCATGCATGGATTTTAAGAAATAATCAACCTTTTTAAGTTTGAACAAGAGTAAAATATATGTATTAAAAAATACTATGATTAATTTAACATACCATGTTCAAGCTTTTCTCTCTTTCAGAGCACCTGCTTTTGACATACCTAAGGCGTATACGTACCCAAAAATAAAAGTAACATAAACCAACAAAGTCAAAATTCAAGGCCAAAAAAGACAGTCAAAATTCAAGGAATTTAGTGTTCTTTCATCTTATGAAAAAATTTTTTGGGCAGTATTTTATGAATTTAAATTACCCAACTAATGTATTATTTCTCTCTTCTTCTTTTTTCTTTTTAGAATAGAAATGGTTTTGGTTGCCCAAAAACATTAAGTATGAAAAAAAAAGACTTTATTTTTAAACAAAGACCGCTTGCTGAAGCCTTTTTCCCTATATTTTGAAAGATTGCTAAAGGCGATATCTATGTCTTCCGATAACGAGGTGTGCCTCAAAATATGAGAACTTGGGTTCAAGATCAAGCAAAGTGATAATCTTCTATGCCTTGCAACAAGTGCATGCATGTCGGACTCAAATTCGGCAGTGATCTAAGAGCATCTCCAAGATGCCACAAGATGCCAAGTAAATTTTTGTGAGACCATATATGATTTGAGATAAATATGAAATTTATTGCTCTAATGATTAGTTTTAATTTAATATCAATTCGGGTCCCACAGCATACTATTTAATGAACCTGGATTTAATCAGTTCTACACATGGCACATTCTAATTGGCATTCATTCAAAGTGATACGGTATCAACTTAGTGATACTGGTATCACTTTCCTTATTCACTCTAATGCATAATTCAATATCAATTCAATTCATTTATCATTTCAATAAAACTTGATACCAAAAAACATCCCATCGGAGATGCTCTAAAGGGAGATGAAATTGTTGGGTGCATGAATATGTGTCTTCGTGATGTAATGCCTAAAATTGAGAGGTTGTCAAATTCATTGGAAATAAAAAAGAATTGCTAAAGCCTCTTGAAAATTTAGTTTTGATTCCTCCGTCTAATGGGCTGACTCAGCCCCATTAAATTACCAAAAAAATACTCATGATCTAATCCCCGTATGTTAATGGGTGCATAATCCATATTCTAGGAAAATAATGTTCGTGCCCAAGTAATGTTGTATTTATAATAGACACAATTTTGATATCAGCATTTTCTAACTACATGCGTTCTTTTTATTTTGTTAACTAAAAATTAATTTAATATATAATTAACTAACTAATAATAACTTTTTTTTTTGGTATGGTAATAACTGTATTTTTATTCATATAAAAAATGTTTGGTGTACAAGACAGTTGTAATGTAATGCTTCCTTGTTTTTGGTCGTGGGACGATTGTAATATTTGGTCCAGTCCAATGCTTCCAAGTTCAAATAAACAGACTGCAACTGGCCCAAAGGCCAAGTCCAAAAGTTAACTAAAACAAAAAGGTCCAAAAATAAATTCTGAAAAAAAAAATAGCGACTGGTAGCATTTATTTATTGCATTGTCCAATGTCCACCACATTCTCGGAAAGCTTCAAATTATCAGACGCTGCTTCCCAATTCCCAGACCAAATAAATTAACTTCTGATTTTATTTTTTTTTACTGATAAACAATAGGATTACACTGTCTAGAAAATAGCATGAAAACATTATTCCAGATTGCTACGACACATAAAATGATAAAATGACTTGCTAACTAGTTGGGCAAGTATTAAGAAAAATGTTAAGGGCCAAAATTACTAGCTATTCACTAAGGTTTCTATGGACCCCAATTGTCCACTCATCAATTTCAATGGAGTTAATTAAATAAACCTTAGATAAATTGGACTAAAATGATTATTAACTCTACCCTTGCATTGAAATAGGTTTAAAAAACCAATGTTTGCTCAAGAAGAGAAAAGAAAGAAAACATTACCTACAGTTCTGCCATTTTAGCATGTCTCCTCTCATACAAACCAATTATTTGATCAGCCACTGTCCACATAATGGCCTGGCCAGGCGGGATCCTCATGAGCCGAGGCAACAGACCTTTCCATAAGGCTTGAATTCCTTCCTCCGAATATATTGTTCTGATGGCATGAATCATACCCTTGTACTTCAGTTCGCCCCCCTCTCGGGTTTGAGCCATCAGCCTCGTTTTCACCACATCGAAGGGACCAGTACAAATAGGGCCTGCGGTACCCGCAAGGAACCCTGAAATCATTGACTGCCATGGTAGGAGTACTTTTCCATCTCCTTCATGTTTGCTCCATAAAAGCACATCAATAGCATTTTTGGCGG
>JASCZI010000038.1:87514-106435 GCA_036250425.1 Stylosanthes scabra
AGCCTTCCTCCTTCATGATCATTCCAGCACAATGTACAGGACCTTTGTATTTTAAAAGCTCCGGGCTTAGACCCCTCTGCTGCTGCAATCTAATCTTCACAACCTACAAAGACAAGATCACATATTACCAACATGAGCAACCGTGTACCAAAGATGTTAGTGATGTCTTATTCTGAAATCTGAATAGCAACACCATTGTTAACTCTTTCTTTTCTTCTTGAAAGAACATAGTGCCTTAGCATTTTTAGTCATGTACTCATCATTGCAACACACAAAAGGTGAATTTGTTTGTTCCAACATGTTTATGTGGTTATAGAAGACCTTTAATTTAGAAAGTCCATTTGGAAGAATAAAAGGGAGGATGTGCAAGTTAGCAATTAGGCCTCAGATGAATAGTGCACTTATATCATAGGACAGTGCGAATGCATAGATGCTGATAGTTCATGAGAGAGCATGAGAAAGAGCTAGAGGCAACAAGAAGTTAGTGAAAACAAAAATGACAAAGGGGGAAGGCCTCTCAGTATTAGTAACATCTAAATTCTTTTGATCTGTCTACATAAGATAAACCCCCAATCTTTATACATATCTGCAGCTTCTTTTTCCTAGTACTAGTCCTATCAATGGTATCAAAATGTTTGTAATCTTAAAAGCTCTTAACAGTCATTAAAAGGTACAACAATCAGAGAGCAAAGATATTTAAGTAGTCCAAAAAGGAGCATGGCCAGTTTGTAAATATGAGTAGGATTGAGGGAATGCACAAAATATATAAACTATTAAGGATCAAAACACAAACCTTTGTTCAAGTACTCACCCAAATTAATGATCATTAGATTTTACAAATCTTAGCCACTACACAAGTTGACTTGGCATTTTAATATGAAACCTTTAAGTACAACCTTCATGCATCATGCAGAAGTGATCTCACAGACCATGTGTGGCTTAAATAAAAATATATGACCATTGACATTCTAAGAATTTACTCATTAAAATCCCAAGAACATTCAGTATAATTGACATTAAAGGAAGGTCATCCCCGCCATCCAAATAAAATGCTGTAGATCCGATCTTGAAAACGGTTTTCAACCAACAAAGGCTACTGTGAAAAACTATGAATTCCAAGACATACAAGCCTAAGTGTTCAACCAGGACCTTGCACTAGACAGTTTATCAATATGTCATATGTAAACAACCAAACTTTAGTCCACTAGGCATCAATCAGCTACATATCACAAGGCAAAAGCAGATAATAAGGGAATGAATATCTGATGAAATATAATTAGTAAAGAATAGTTCAGTGTAAAAGGAATCCTCGGATAATCGAAATACTCAAAGCGATTAAGCGAGTAAAGTAAAGAAATAGTAATGCTGGAGACAGACTGCTTAGTTAAATAGAACAAAAATGACATTGGTCAACTAACTATTCAACATAATATTTAAGACTTCATGTTCAATCAAATCATACATATAATTAAGCATCGTTATAGTACAAGGAATATAAGAGTTAATGTTTCAAAAAGACACATCAGGGACTCATAATTAGGTACTTAGGATACAGAGAAGTCAAGATAACAAACACAAAAAACAGAAACATCATAAGAAGGATCGGGTTATAATTTTCCTTGTGAAGATTTAACTATTACAAAGCAAAATATCTAGACAAAGTAAGGCAATACATGCTTATAAAGAAACCTATTATAAAAGCTAAACGAATTGTTTCCCCAAATTCTTAGCATCTACAAAGAACTTAAGTACTAAATACTGTTGATCCACCACATGTACTTAAACAAATATCAAAACAGGAAATTGCAAGACCGGTAGCGATTGCTCATTGCTAGCAAGAAAGTCTTATAAGTTGTTTATATGATTTTCCCTTCATGAAGTCTTACAACTAAATTATTAACTTTGGTTCATATGCTACCTGATCATAGTCCAATATGCATAAATAAACACATTTACTTAAAGACATTAAACATCAAAGAACATAAAATTTTCAAACCTCAAAAGGCGTGACAATAGCAAGAGCCTCAAGCACCCCAGCACCAAAGCCAGAAAGCAACCTACCCTTGTTGCTGATCTTCCCAGTCTCAGGGTCCTTAAATACGGACTGGAAAACCGCATTGGATCCCATCCGTAATGCATACTTCAAGGTCAAGTGAGTGGCGAAAGGCGTCAAGCCCTTCCACAGAGCACGCACGCCTTCGGTCTGGGCAATGGTGGTGCCGCAATGTACTATCCCCTTGTAGTTCCCTGACCTATCAAGCTGCAACCGGGTCTTGATCACATCAATTGGCTGCAAGCAAGAAGCCTCCACAATCCCTCCAAGAGAGCCAGATATTGCTTTCATGTATGGTGGGATTGCTGTCTTTGAAGCTGAATTGGGGTTACCCTGTGCATGTGCCTTTGCACCACCATCATCTTGCTTCATCACTAACCACACTTTGCTCTGAAAATTTGGATTAACCTGTTTCATATTCAAAGTTTCAAACCAACTTAAAAAAATTACTAACAGCTGCTCCTTACATTTCCAATGATGCAAATACATTGATGACTCAATTTTTTTTCTTTTTCTTTTGTTTTTCATTTTTCGATTATGGCAATGTCAGTGAACAAGTAAAGATAATCAAAATGATGATAAATTGGTAATAAGCTAGTAACATTGACATTGGAAAAAGGAATGCAAAAAATAAATAAGTAATATGAAAACTGAAAATTGAAAAAAAGGAAAAAGAGGAAGCAGTGGTGCAACTTTGAGTACCTTCAACTGCAGCAGGTTCCAACGGCGAGGCTGCAAAGAAGGTTGCGACCGAGGGGGCGGGGGCGGCGGCGGCGGCTTTGCACGCGGCGCTGCGTCTTCTACGCTTCTCTATGTGTCTCTCAGGAGAATCCCTCTTTTCTATGGTCTTTTTTTTTTTAGATTTTTTAGAATTAGAAATCTATTATCTATTATCAATTATATATATATAATTATGCAACTAAAATGTGCCACATGTCACTTTCTCATTGCAATTAAAATTAATTTTTTCCCTCCAAAATTAAGGAGGTCTCTCATTTCTCCTCTTCCTATCCTCTTTCTTTATCCCCTTTCTCAATTTAACAATCAAAATGTATGGCACTCTTTCATTGCAATTGAAATTGAATATTTTCCTCCAAAATTAAGGAACTCTCACATTCGTCCTCTTCCAATCATCTTTCCCTACCTCCTTCCTTAATTTAACAATCAAAACATGCCACATGGCACTCTTTCATTGCAATTAAAATTAAATCTTTCCCTTTAAAATTAAGAGTTCTCTCCTTACTCTTCTTCCTATCCTATTTCTCTATCATCTTCTTTAATTTTTCAACCAAAATATGTCATATGTCACTTCCTCATTATAATTGAAATAAAATATTTACCTTCAAAATCAAGGAGCTTTTCCATTCCTCCTCTTCTCAGCTTTCTTCTCTATCTTCATTCTTCCTTCTCCATTTCATTTTTCTTATATTCCCCTTATTCTATCATTTTTATATTTATAATATCTATAGTTCTATAATATATCAATAATTTGAAAATTAAAATATGTCATATAATTTAACAATTAAATTGAAATATTTTTTTCCAAAATTAATAAGTGTTTTTACTCTCCCTTCATCATGTGTCCCGCTCTCTCATTCTTTATTTATCTCCATTATTCACTCTCTATTAAGTATATAATATTATATATAATAGATTTATAGTTTTATAATTTGTATACATAATCTATAATTTATTTTATAACTAATTTTTTTTATTAATTTGACAACAGTTTTTTTTATTTACCTTTCTCATTCCCTCCATCTCTTTCTCAACCTCTCTTAAATTTTTTCAAATTTAAAGAGTTCCTTCATAACTCACTTTCGTCTCTTTTATCACTCTCTCTCTGTTGAATATCTATTTACCTAGGCCAATTAATCATAGAACTATCTTGATTGACTAATTCTCTACTGGGCTACCACTAAGTGACATGATCAACCACCTCCAGCTCACCTCAACAAATTGCCAACTGACCTTAACAAACACTTTCAAGCTTCCAACTAACCTGGCTAGGGGTGTCAAAAATCCTCATGAAACGGGGATCCCCGCAGATACCGTCCTGAATGGAGATACGAATGCGAAAAATTTTCCTAGAGGAAATGGAGATGGGGTAAAATCCCCATGAGACAAGCACGGGGACCCTAGCCAGGATCCCCGTTGCGATCTCGAAATTCCCGAATAATTTAAAGTATCTAAAATATTTCTATTAAAAATTTTACAAATTCGTAATATTATTACGAGCAAAAATACTAGTTTAGAATAATTTTAATCGATTTTTATTTTCTTTCTTTTTGTTTTTCCCGGAGAGAGGAATTTACGTCGGGAGGAGTGAGAAGTGGGTGAGTTTTAGCACACGCCACTTTCTGGTGGTCTCACATTAGCAATGATCCATGTGTCGCTCTCATCTGAATGGTCGTGTAATTTTGGACCTCCATTCAAGCTTAACAGGTGTAACAATAATTATACTTTCGGCTTGTGCCGCCGGGGGAGAGTAGAATATGAAGTTATACATATGGGAAATGTGGAAATACTATCTTTGGTAGGGGTGTTCATGGTAAGATACTCAATTATCCATCCGGATCCGAACCAAACCAATTAAATTGGTTCAAGACCGATGGGTAATCCGGTATAAATCGGGTCCAACCCGATTATACTCGATTTTTATTGGTTCGGGTATGATTCTGAGGGAGTGGAATCCAAACTAATCCGTATACCTGATTACCCTTTATATTAATTTTAAAAAATAAAAAATATAATAATATATAAATATTTTTTAATAAATTACTCATTCTAACTTGATAAACTTATGAAAAACTTGTTTTAAGATTTGTTTCTAATTAATTTTATTATTTATTTGTTAAAATGTTTTTTTTCATTTTTAAAATTTTTTTCTTAAATTTAATGTTTAATCGGGCACCCGACTATCCGAACCGAAACAACCCGTATTTAATCGGGTTGGTTCGGTTCGGGTCCAGACACAAAAAATTGAAAAACCGAACCAATTACATTTTAATTGTTCGGTTCTCATTTCACCCAAAATCCAAACCAACTCAACCCGTGAACACCCCTAATTTTTGGATAGAGGGTGGTTCTTATTGTTGGGTTTTTATTAGGGGTGAGCACGGGTTTGTTTGGTCCGGATTTGGGGAAAAATAAGAACCGAACCGATTAAATTTTAATTGGTTTGGATTTGAAATTTTTAGCAAGTGAATTCGAACCAAATCGAACCGACTAAATCCGGGTTGGATTAGTTTGGGTAATTGGATATCCAATTAAAAATAAAATTTTGAAAAAAAAATAGAAAAATATGAGAAAAATGTTTATGTTAGTAATAAATAATAATAAAAATAAAAATAATAAAAGATAATATATTAGCAAATTCATACTTTAATAAATATAACAAATTCTTTTGGTGACTATAAATATAATAATTTGAGTTAGGAAGAATAAAATTCTATATATATATCATTATGTTTTATTGTTTTTTAAATTAATATAAATCTAATTGGGTAATCGGGTTGGTTTGGGTATCGTGATATCAAAATCAATACCCGAATCGATTAAGGTTGGATTGGTTGGATCTGACACTAATATATCCAATTACCCGTTGGGTATAGAATCGATATAATTGATTTGGTTTTGATCGGGTAATTGCAGTACCCATACCATGTTCACCCCTAATTTTTATGGACTACTGGTTGTTTTTTAAGTTTGGTGGGCTTTTTTATTGTCCAATAAAGTAAAAGTTTGGCAGAATTTCTGTGCTATGAAAGAAAAAAGGTTTAAAATTTACTCAACAAAAAAAAGGCATAAAATTTAGCTATTTACCTTACCAAAAAAAATTAGCTATTTACTTTGAGGGGAAAAAATTAACCCACTGCATTTCAGAAAAAATATTTCCATTTTATAAATATGATGATGTTAACGTGGTGTATAAATAAAAAATTACCATAGAAATTAAAATATAATTTGTAAGCCATTTTTTCGATTAAAAGAAAAAGAATAATGCTATTCTCACACCCTTTTATCAAACAACACATTTATATCCATATAAAAATACGGTTATTATAGGCAAACCACAAAAAGAGGGAGGTGGTTAATGCCTCGATCACTATATTTTATACGGGTGTCAATTTAGTGTTTACCAAAAGGGTGTGTGAATAGCGGAACCGAAATAAGAATAAAGAATTTTACAAGCCTGTATGGTTTTTTTTTTTTTTTTTGTCTCGGTGGCTCTGTTTACCAAGTCTACATAAAGAACCCATAGTCCAAAATCCCAGGTTGGAAACACATTAATTTGGGGAATTTTGTGATAGCTACTAGCTAGTCGATCATGAAAGAGATTGACGAGCGATTTTTGTTATTACTACCCGCAACACTTTAAATTAAGATTAAAATTTTCAAAATAACAGGACATGTGTGTTAAATATCATTGTTGTTAGAGTTATCAATAGCAATAGAACAGAGTAATAATAGATCAGATCATAAGAAGAAGAAGTAATGATGTGTATTGAATTGAAGGTATTAACAACAATGGCAGAATAGAAGATAATTTCCCACTTCGAGTCTGGGAAGATGACTCCACAGTATACTAACAAATTCATCACTACTCACACCCATGCAGCGTCACGCCATATATGCACACTCTCATTCTAGATCTAACTAACTGACAGCTCAGCAGGTATTGCTTAAGGTGAATCATCCATCATTTGCCCATATGGTAGTCCTTCATCCATGTTGGGGCCTTTCTGGTTCGTTTCACAATTGGGCTAGCAGCACTAGGAGGCCCAACAGATTGGATCATCTCCTCAGAATCCAAATCGTGTGAAGCTTGCTCTGACTCGATTGTATCAATCATCCCCGCATCGAAAAGGACCTTGCCCTCAAGGTCAAGTTCTGGGAACATGCGCAGCAGCTCTTCCCAATCAATCCACACAGTTTCGTCACGAGGAAGGCCTTCCTAATCGACCAAAACTTGCACGACGGAGGCGCTGTCACGGGACACAGTGCGACGAGCTAAGATGACTTGTGGAACTGGTTGGAAGGTTGAAAGGGTAGTAGTCAGAACAGGGGCAGTCACAGGGGGTTCACCATGGAACTCCTTAAGCATCGACACATGAAAAACTGGGTGAATCGAACTCCCCTCTGGCAACTCCAATCTATATGCAACACTCCCTACACTGCTCTTGATGCGGTATGGACCAAAATACCTTCTTCCAATCTTGGGATGTTCACGCAGAAAAAGTGAAACTTGATGGTAAGGTTTCAACTTTAGCAACACCCAATCACCCACCTTAAATTCCTTGTCTTTCCTATGTTTATCTTCTTGCTTCTTCATACGAGTTCGTGCCTGATGCAGATAAAAGCCCAATTCATCGTTGAGGACTTCTCGGATCCATAGAAAGGAATCAACTTCGAGGATCGGAGATGCTCTTGGAGAGTAACCTGGAGGTAGATTCATGGGAAAGCCATGGAAGGCTTCATGAGGGGTCATGTGAATAGTAGAGTGGAAGGAGCTATTGTAACAGAATTCTGCCCAAGGAAGAAAGGTGGCCCATTGATGGGGTTGGGAGTGAGAAAAGGCACGAAGATATTGTTTTAGGGAGCGATTTGTAACTTCTGTTTGCCCGTCGCTCTGCGGATGATAAGCAGAGCTGTAGTGAAGCTGTGTGCCACTCAATTCGAACAAATTACGCCAAAAACGGCTCATAAATAGAGGGTCTCTGTCTGAAACTATCACCGAGGGAAAACCATGTAACTTCACAACAGATCCAATGAACAATTTCGCCACAGAACTAGCAGTGAAACCTATTCTGAGAGGTTCAAAGTGTGCTGTTTTGCTGAATCGATCTACCACAACCAGAATGGCAGAGTACTCTGCTGATTTGGGCAACTGCACGATGAAGTCCATGGATAACTCTGTCCAAGGGCCACTAGGCACAAGTAAAGGGTTAAGGAGTCCTTGTTGTTTGGTAGTCATATATTTTGTAGCTTGGCATATTTCACAAAGCTGAACGAATTTTTGTATCTGTTTCCGCAACCCAGGCCAAAAGAACAGTTCACCTTTGGCCTTGTACGTCTCTAACTCACCGTGATGTCCTGCCATTGGGGTTGAATGAAATTCTTGCAACAACTGGTTTCTGAGGTTCTCAAAACCTGGGACCCAAATCTTCCCACGGAAAACGATCAAGCCATCCTTGAACAGATAATCCGAAGAGAGTTCACCTTTCTTATATTGATCCACGAGGAGCTGGGCCTCTGCGTCTTCCCTCATAGCACGGATGAGAGAACGAATTAGTGAGGAATGCACTGTGGAAAAAGCATGAAAACAAGCTGGTGGTGGTTCCTCTTCACCTTGCCGTGATAAAGCATCGGCGGCTCTATTGGATGCACCAGTTCTGTAGATTACCTCAAAATCAAAGCCCAATAATTTGGTAAGGTAATATTGTTGCTCAGGGGTCAACACCACCTGATTCATCAACTCCCTCAACCCTTGGTGGTCAGTCTTAATACAAAAATGGCGCCCAAGTAAATAATGTCTCCATTTCCTAACCGCTTGAGTTATTGCATACAATTCTCGTATATAAGCAGAAGCAACTGCAAGTCTCTGATTAAGTTTCTTGCTTAAATAGGTGATGGGATGCCCATTTTGGGAGAGGACTGCACCAATTCCTTGCCCTGAAGCTTCTGTTTCCACAACAAATTGTTGAGTAATGTCAGGGAGGGCCAGAACAGGAGTATTTGTGAGGGCTGATTTAAGTTTCTCAAAGGCTAACTCAGCAGCATTGTCCCAATGAAAGTTGTTGTTCTTGAGTAACTCTGTAAGAGGGGCTGCAATGTGAGCATACTGGGCTACAAAACGGCGATAATACCCTGTGAGTCCCAAGAATCCCCTAAGTTGTTTCGGTGTGCTGGGTCGGGGCCACTCAACGATGGCCGTGATCTTGGAATTGTCCACTTTCACACCTTCTTTACAAACCACGTGGCCAAGATACTCCACCTGTGCTTGGGCGAAGAGGCATTTGGACATCTTAGCACGGAATTGGTGTTTTTGTAGAGTTTCTAGAGCCGTGCGAAGGTGCTGTAGATGTTTCATCCTGGTTTTACTATAAACAAGGATATCATCGAAGAAGACAGTGATGAATTGCCGAAGGTAAGGTTTGAAAAGCTTGTTCATAGTAGCCTGAAAGGTGGAGGGAGCGTTGGTGAGCCCAAACGGCATCACAACGAATTCATAGTGCCCCAAATGTGTGCGAAATGCTGTCTTGGCAATGTCATCAGTGTTCATTCGAATTTGGTGGTAGCCAGAGCGGAGGTCAATCTTGGAAAAGAACTCTGCACCACATAGTTCATCCAGTATCTCATCAATTGTAGGAATGGGGAACTTGTCCTTAATGGTTATGGCATTTAAGGCTCTATAGTCAACACAAAAACGCCAACTTCCATCCTTCTTTCTCACCAATAAAACAGGGCTGGAGAAGGCACTGTGGCTCTCACAGACTACCCCTGCTTGGAGCATTTCCTCAACTAAACGCTCAATTTCCTCCTTCTGAAATTGTGGATAGCGGTAGGGACGCACATTCACAGGATCAGCACCCTGTTGGAGATGAATCTGATGCTAAATCTCAAGCTTGGGAGGTAAGTCTGTTGGTTCCTGAAAGATATCTGTGAATTCTGTGAGGAGCTGTTGAACTTGTTCATCATGTTGTGGCATTGATTCTGTAGGTGTTGCTTGGTCCAGCACCTTTAAGTGAAGAAAAGAAGCTACAACATCAGCAAAAACCATGCGATTCAGGGCACGAGTGCCAATTGTGTCGGGCTGAAAGAGGCACTCCCCTTGCAATTTGACCTCTACGTCCCCTACCATAAACTTCACAGTAAGATGCAAGTAATTCATGGTGACATCTCCGAGATGCATTAACCAGTGGGCTCCCAATACAATATCTGCTCCTTGTATATCCAATATGAAGGTTTCCAAGGTAAAGCCAAATCCTTGCATTTGCAATGGCACATTACTGCATTTGGACATATAACCAATGCACTCTCCATTTCCTACATATACATTCAACTGAGGAACTTGAGTCACAGGTAAGTTAAGTTTAGAAGCAGTGGAAGCCTTTACAAAATTATGTGTACTTCCCCCATCCACTAACACCATCACTGGTTGTCCATTGCAGGTTCCAGCAATCCTTATAGTCTCCGGATGGTAGGTATTCCTTGGAGTAGCTCATCCATTTCCTCTCCTCCAACTAGCAACAAGAACGAAGACTTGCAACGATGACCTAGCGCATATTTCTCATCACAATAGTAACACAGCCCCTTTTCCCTCTTCTGACGAATTTCTGCTGCTGAAATCTGCTTGTGTACTGGTCCTGTAGCAGACCCCCTGTCTGAAATCTGTGTCTTCCCTTGTAAGGGAGTAGTGCCCGAGTTGGTCAGGGTGCGATCTGGAGTTGTTCTTGCATGCGAAGAGTTCCCAAAGAAGCTCTTGTTACCGTGAAGACGTAAATTAAGTGGGGTAAGCTGATTCTTCTGCTCGTGTAATTTAGCAATAGCAACCGCATCAACATACGTCTTTGGTTTGGCTAGCTGATATCCAAAATCCTTTCGGAATCCCGGACTCCCACCGGCAAGTGCACCGGATTGCATCAAGTAATAAAGAGTGAGTAGAGTATCGTTTCCCACGGAGATTAATGAACTAAGCAATAATGATTAATTAATTCTGTAATTAGACAAAATCAAATATCAAAGATATGGTAAACTAAATCTAAATCTTAATCAATCTAATCAAATAAAAATCAAATCTAAATAATAATAATAATAATGAAAAGCAAGCCTAGGACTAAGAGATATTCACCCAAACAAAAATCCTAATTTAATTAATCAATTTCTTCTCATGCAAGCAATTATCAAATCACAAAGAACCCTAATTAACTAAACTCTATCTCTTAGTGATTTAGTTTCTCTAATCCTAATTAATTATCAATCTCTTGATTAATCAAATAAGAAAAGAGGTGAAGACTAATCCTAGTTCAATTATGTGAATTACAAGAGGAATTAATTAATTATCTCTAATCTAATTAATCCTAATTGAGATTCACACAAACAATTGCATAAATAACCAATTAATTATCTCTAATTTACTGGAAAAAATCCGCCGGTAATTCCCTCCCTAACCTCAAAAACGGCCAAAATCCTAAAAAATTCCGCCGGTAATTCCGCCGGTAACGGGCGCGTTTTTTGAAGTGTAAATTGAAAGCAAAGAAATAAATTACCTCTCGGTTATTTTAATTCCTTAATGTGAAGAACAAAGAAATTGATCTATGATAGATGAAGCTTGCAATTAAAGAAAAAGAAAAAATCACATTAAGACTCTATGCTTGGGATGAACAGAACCCTCATCCCTAGGCTTGTGACAAAATTGTCACTGAGAAAACCAGAGAGAAAACAAAACGAAAAATAATCAAGTCTGTGCAAAGATGTGTTTTCTAATTGACCTAAAACTAACCTATTTATAATGACTACTAAACCTAATTAGGGTTACAGATTACTGACGGCAAAATACTGCAGAGCTTGGGCCTTGAAGAGAATGAATCACGTTTGGCCCAAGTCACAAGACTTGGGACCAAACGTGAATTGAAGTGAAGCTTGGGCTTGATCACGTTTTGGTTCTATGATTCACGTTTGGGCTTCATGGGTCATGTTAAGTTATTGCACTCCAAACGTGGCTTGAATGAGAGAAACTTGGCCACAAATCACGTTTTGCTTCCTTGCACCAAACGTGATTTATGTTTGAGTGTGGCTTGGTTCCTTGACTTAAAAGTCAACCACATTTAGCCTTGGGGAATCAATTGAGCTAAACGTGATCAGCTAAACGTGATCTTCCTCTTTTGTGGGAAGCCTTTGGTCACGTGACATGCCATGATTTCCAGAGTAAAGTCTGTTTTGATTTCTTCTTCTTCAAGTTATCTTCTGATATCTGTTTCTTCATGGTTTCTGCAAACAATTAACAAAATACTCAAGATAATAATTGATGATAAATTAAGCTAATTCATTTGAGTATTAAGTTAAATATTTACTAAAAACACATTAAATTAGGGCCTAAAACCATCAATGATGCACAACACTTGAGTGTCTCCGTCAATCCAGCGACGAAGAGTGAGATGACCCAGTCCTCACCTAATCCAGTGACTTGGGTGGCAAGGTCCTCGAATTTAGCATGATAATCCTCCACGGTGGTTTGCTGTTTTAGCTCCTTCAATGCCGCCTTGGGATCGTGGAATGTATTGTGGCCAAATCTCACACATAAGGCCTCCAAAAATGATTCCCAAGTGTACTCAATGGAATTATTCACATTCCAGCGATACCATGAATACGTCGGACCAGTCAGATGAAAAGAGAGAAGACGTACTCTCCAAGATTCCGGCACAACATAAAGCTCAAAATACTCCTTGGCACGAAACGCCCATTCCTCAATGTCAGATCCGTCAAAGAAGGGTAACTCAGCCTTAACTCCCTTCGGCCATGGGCGATACGTAGAATCCGACCAATTCTCGAAGAAATTGTGAGATTCAGCCGATTCAGAAACTGGTTGTTTGAGCTTTGTTTTCTCCTTCATCATCCTCTTGATGTTCTTCACCATCTTTTCCACCGAGACAATTCGGCTGTTAGCCTCTAGATGATGGCGTTGCAACGAGGCAATCTCCCGAGCGGTTCTGGTTGCAAGCTTCCTCCAAGCGGGAAAGGGGAGTTCCTGAATCCATGGTCAGTTTCTCTCAATGAAAGCACCATTGTTACAAGCAACAAGACCTTGGGAGAACCATCACCACAAAAGCTAGCTCATGTGGTGGGAGAGCCCAAGGCCTTATAAGGCTCCACTCTACGGCACTTCACTTAGTGGCACTTCACTCGGCCTTTTGCCGGTCAGAACCCTCCACTAGTTAGAACCCTCCGTAGGTAGCCTTTTCCGGCGTCCCGACGGCTCCACTCTACGGCACTTCACTCGGCCTTTTTTTGCCGGTTAGAACCCTCCGTAGCTAGCCCTTTCCGATATGCCGACTCTCAACGAGAGCACCAATGTTAGAGTTATCAATAGCAATAAAACAGTATAGTAATAGAACAGAGTAATAATAGATCAGATCATAAGAAGAAGAAGTAATGATGTGTATTGAATTGAAGGTATTAACAACAATGGCAGAATAGAAGATAATTTCCCACTTCGAGTCTGGGAAGATGACTCCACAGTATTCTAACAAATTCCTCACTACTCACACCCATGCAGCGTCACGCCATATATCCACACTCTCATTCTAGATCTAACTAACTGACAGCTCAGCAGGTATTGCTTAAGGTGAATCATCCATCATTTGCCCATATGGTAGTCCTTCATCCATGTTGGGGCCTTTCTGGTTCGTTTCACAATTGGGCTAGTGTGTCTTCTCCATAAGAAATTATTGTATTCACAATAACTACAACATCTCTGGTGTTTAATAGGGTAGTAATTCTAGCATTATTTCACTGTTTGGTAGGAAATAGTAACTGTGAGACCCACTCCATAATAGGCTCTGAATTATTAATTGTAGACAGAAACATAGGTGATTTTCCCTAACAATCATGCTAATTGCACAAGTGGTTTTCACAACCAAGTGCAAAACCAAGTAGTTTTAACTAAACAGGCATATTGACAAGCACACTCTCACCACTATAGCGCGTGTTCACGCGCTTGTGAGAAAGGAAACAACGAGAGCGTTGCCATCGTCTTCTTCATCATCGATGCCGTCGTCTTCTTCATCATCCTCCTTCGCCGTCGCCTTCTTCATCATCTTCCTTCGTTATCTTATCGCCGTCGCCTTCTTCTTCTTCTTCTACTTCTTCCTCCTCCTCCTCCTCCTCCTCCTCCTCCTCCGTCGTCGTCGCCTTCTTCTTCTTCTTCTTCTTCTTCTTCTTCCTCCTCCTTGCTTTTAATTGCATGATTAAAGATTTGATTGAGTTGTTTAATATTTGTGCGCATTCTGGATAGTTATATGTGTGCATTTTGGGTTAGCTTCATCGTTCTTAGGTTTTTTTTTTTTAATTGCATGAATCAAGATTTGATTGCGTTGCTTGTTACTTGTGTGCATTCTGGATGGTTATCTGTGTGCATTTTGGATGGTTATCTGTGTGCATTCAGGATGGTTATCTGTGTGCGTGCATTCTGGATGGTTATCTGTGTGCATTCTGGATGCTTGTTATTTATGTGCATTCTGGATGGTTATCTGTGTGCATTCTGAGTTAGCTTCATCATTCTTATGTTTTTTTTGCTTTTAAATGCATGAATCAAGGTTTGATTGCGTTGCTTGTTATTTGTGTGCATTCTAGATAGTTATCTGTGTGCATTCTGGATGGTTATCTATGTGCATTCTGGATTAATTTCATTGTTGTTAGTTTTCTTTTGCTTTTAATTGCATGATTCAATATTTGATTGGGTTGCTTGATATTTGTGTGCATTCTGGATGGTTATCTGTGTGCATTCTGAGTTAGCTTCATCGTTCTTATGTTTTTTTTTTGCTTTTAAATGCATGAATCAAGGTTTGGATTGCGTTGCTTGTTATTTATGTGCATTCTGGATGATTATCTGTGTGCATTCTGCATGGTTATATGTGTGCATTCTGGATGATTATTTAGGACATCCAAGCGATCAACCATTCTTGTTAAACAAATGTATCCCTTATATTAAGGAATCAGGCGCGTGTAGAAATAAGAATGATTGACCGCTTGATTGTCAAAACCACTTGGTCACCAAGAATAATTGATAAACCCAATTATCATCGTCTCTGATGTGAATAGAAGTGCTCTGTCAACCTCCTTTATTAATATAAACCACAACAACATTATAACTTTTAACAAAAACTAATTTGGCACTTATATAAAAACAAAAACTAATTTGGCACTTATATAAAAATATGTAGGACTCATCGGAATAATTTTTAAAAATAAAATTTGATATTTTCAAAATTAAAAATCAAAATCAAAATTTAAAAAGTAAAACTTAATCTAGAGAATTTAATAAATCTAAGAATCAAATGTTAAAAACTCACATATCAAACTCTCAACAACTTACTATTAAATTCATAATTACACGCATAAATCTAACAAAATTTTGAATTAAATATTAATAAATTCATTGATCAAATCTTTAAAAATATTAATAAAAATAAAAATCAAATACTAATAAATTTATAAATTAAACTCCAAAAGACCTGCATTCAAATCCATAATTTACTTTTTTTCCTTAAACTCAATAAAATATCTGATGAAACATTAACGAACTCACAACTCAAACTAAAAACCTTATACCCAAATTCTATAATCAAACTCTAATTAAATTCTTAATTGAAATTCATTAATGTTAGTAGACTTTGATACTTCTTGAGCCGGATTTAAGGGGCGAGTGTAGGCCTTGGCCCCCGCTTCCAGAATTTTCAAAACATGAATATATGGTATATGATGTGGATGAGTGTTAAATAAATTTAGAGGTAGCCAATATATTTTAGAGCGAATGCACTTGATAGTAATGGTAGATGAGTTAAGGATAATAATTTATATATTATATGGGTAATCACTTTTATTCTGTTTGGATGATAACGTTTTTCAATTTTGAATGATAATTTTTTTAATTTTGAATAATAACTTAACTATTGGTTCTCTAAAGACTCTCTAATGTTAATTCTGTATCACTATTGATAAATTTATTGGTCTGATGGCTAACTACTGTCAACTTGAGTCTAAAATCAATATTCTCACCCACGAAAAGTCTCTCTCCTCAGGAAGCAACTCTCTGAATCCCAATAAGAACTGCCACTGGCGGTGGCCTTTCCCCCCTCACTCCTCCTCTCCCCTCTTCCACCATTCCCACTCCTCTTCCATCTTTCTTCCTTTTCCTTCCCCCATCTCAAGATCTCTCTGCCATCCCCTTTCTCTCTCATTCCCGTTTTCTCAGCGCGCTCTCTCTTCCCTCTTCTTCTTTCTTTTTCTCCTCAACGGTGTTCCTTCTTCTTTCTGTCTGTTTTATTTTCATTTTTTTCTTGTGTTTTATTTAGGTTCCTCTAAAAATCAAGATCTGGATCTCAAACAATCCATGTTGTGGTGGTATTTTTGTGGTGTAGTTTGGATCCCTTTGTGGCTGCTTGTGTTTTGATGGTTCAGATGGTTTCAGATTTAGAAGAGAAACACCACAGGGACATGATTTCTTTCAAAGTTTCAGAACAAGAAAATTGTCACTTTCATATGAAGAAGAAGATGGATCCTAATGAATGGCAGCACGTATGTGTTTATCAAAGAAATAAGAGGGATTTTGTATCCATGTTTCTACTAGTTAAAATTCTTTGAATCGAAGGTTGCGCCTCCTCTCAGATCATAGTTCAACTTTTAGGATTTATATTTTCTTTCTTCAATGTAAAATGGTTATTTTCCATGTTATCTGTAAGTGCCGCTTTGACTTTATTTGAATGAAATTACGTTTTCTTTTTTAAAAAAAAAGTGTCAACTTGAGTCTTATAATGTGGGTTCGACTCGGGTCTGTCTAAAATCAGCCCACATGTTTTGGGCGTTTCTGATGCGTCATTAAATTAGAAGCATTGAATTAGATCGATAAAAGATCTGAGGGCTCATATTTAACTCATGTATATGTTGTCAAGAATTAGGAAAAAAGATAGTAACTCTTTCAATATTTCAAAAATGCCCCATCATAATTAGAGAGATTGAGTGATTCAAGCAGCAAGAAACCCTAAGGTGCTTGGTTCTAGTTTCGATGGTAGAAGACTTTCAACAATAATTGTCGGAAGACGCAATGAAAGGGATCAGACGCCGGTGACCGCCGTAGTAGCCGCACAGGTAACCCATTCATATGTCATGTTCTATCTCAAATTTTTGTATATTTCAAATCTCACTTATTGATGTATTTTGATATCCAAATGCTAGGTTTTCACACAATTATTAGTTGAGAAATGTAAGAAGTATGGCAGGGCATTGCGAATTGGTCATACATCAATGGCTAGGAAAGGAATAGCAATAGTGGGTACTTTCCTTTCATCCAAAAAAAAAAAGAGATTCTTCGAGGAGAATAATGGATAATTTTCTTTTCAATCCTTCATTTTCTTTTTTTTTTTCATTTATGAACAATTTTTCTTTATTCAAATCATACTAAACAATTTTCTTTTTATAAAATCTCCAATTTGCGTTGGAACTCTCCTTCACGTGATTCTAACATAACCCCCTTTAATTAGTTGTTTTATCTTGTGTTACTCTGTTGATTAATCCATTTAAGTCTTATTCTCTGTCATTGATAAACCTATTTTACGATAGTGTTTTTTTATTTACTGGCTTATGTTGTCTTCATTATAACATTCTAGGAAATGTGACTTACTTTCAATGGTACTTCTACATTGATAAACCCTATAATGTGACAAAGATTTTGGGTTACTTTTTCTTCGGAGAGATGCAGTTTAGGACGAGGAGAGTGAGGTAGAAGGAAGAGTGGGCTTCAAGAGCGAGTAGAAACAATAACTATGTAAAGAAGAAGAAAAAGATAAAGAAGAAGAAGAGGAATCCAAGTGCGGTGGTGGTGGATTTGGATGTAGAGGGAACAGCTGCCTAATAGAGTGAGATAAAACCTAAAAAGAGGCATTAGTATTTTGAGTGTGGTAAATTAACTATTGACTTTGAATGCCTGAATACAATGTGAAAAAATAGGGGTTATGTTAAATAATTTTTAATAATTTTATGGTATATTTAAATTTTTAAAAATTACCTTAAAATCTAAAATGGGGTTATATTTATAATTATTTAGTTGTGGATATTAGAAGCACTCAAAATGGGATTATATTATATGTATTATAATCAAAGATCATATTACGTTTTAATATGGACAACAGAACAAATATATATTTTAATAAAAATTAGATTTAGTGATTAGTATATATAGTTATAATTAGGTTTAGGCTGGAAGGGATTCAACATTCAGCAGCAGACACACTTCTCTCTCATTTTCCATTACTTTAGATTCAAGTTTCTCTTCTCCTCTGTTGATCACGTTTCTGTCAAGTTAGATTAGGTTCTCATGAATTCTCTTCTTCAGTCAGTGTTGTTGTTACTCATGACAATGAGTAACTAAACGTTTAAAGCTCAGGAATGGGAGCTCTGTCCATTCCAAGCACAGATCCATGATTTGAATTCAAGTTCTCTTTGATTGCAAGCTTCTCAATTCTATGTGCAACATCTCTGTTCTTCAATTTTTGGAATTAGTCAACTGAGAGGTAACTTAATTCCTTACCTTCAATTTAGTGATTTTGAGAGAAACCTAAATTGTTTGTGTATGAGATTTGTACTTCATAATTAATCAGTAAATTAGAGATAATTAATTGGTTGATTATGCTATTGTGTGAATTCCAATTAGGGTTTATTAGATTAGAGATAACTAATTAATTCTTTTTGTGATTTACATAATTGAATCAGATATGTTCTTCACCTCTTCTCCTATTTGATTAATTAAGAGATTAATAATTAATTAGGATTAGAGAAACTAAATCACTAAGAGATTAGGGTTCTATGTGAATTGATGATTGCTTGCATGTGAAGTAACTTGTTTATTTGAATTAGGGTTGTGTTTGGGTAGACATCTCTTATTCCTTGGCTTGTTTCTCATTATTATTTACATTCTCCAAATTACTTGCTTGCTGTCCAACTTTTAATTTCATTGATTTAGTTAGATTTTGAGTGATTTTGCATTATTTTAGTGATTAGATTTGTTTAGGATAATATTAGATTTGATTAGATTCGAACTTGATTTGTTTTGATTTGATTAGGATTAGTTAGGATTAGATTTAGATATATTA
>JASCZI010000038.1:110487-121227 GCA_036250425.1 Stylosanthes scabra
ACAACAACAAAAATAGCAACAGCAACAACAACAGCAACAACATAAACCAGAGAAGAAGAAGAAGAAGAAGAAGAAGAAGAAGAAGAAGAAGACATAGCAGACGAAGAAGATGCAGATCTGGAAGAAGAAGAAGAAGAAGAAGAAGAAGAAGAAGAAGAAGACATGACAGAGGAAGAAGAAGATGCAGATCTGGAAGAAGATAAAGGTGTTTGGCGGCGTGAAGAAACAAGCAGTTTCTAAACGCGTGTAAACACGTGTTTCTTAATGAGAGAATGAGAGTGGTGGTTGTTTTTGTAAATCACTTGGTTAACCACATCACTTATTCAAATAGCAAAACTGAGAAAATAAATATAAATTATGTCTGTTTTAAAGTAATTTTGTATTCTAACATGCTTTTAGTTAACAATTTTCAAATAATATTTATTTTGTTAAAATAAAAAATCTCCAAATATAAATTATATTCACATCAATCAAATTTTGATTAAAATTAATTCTACAAAAATATATTTATATATAGAGATGCCTACTGTGATGAAGAATACGAATGATGAAGATTGAAATTTATAAAAATATTTATCTTAAAAAATGTGTCATTTTATTTTTATTAATTATTTAAAATAATTTTACACACATCTCTCTATTCTGTTCTTCACAAAAACCTAGTACAATCCTCCTTGTAATTTTATACCAATATTTATTTACAAATGATAATCCAAAAACTTGTATGATTGCCAAGTGATAACAGACTCAAGGATAGAGATATAGAATATTTTAAAGGAGTCTGGGTTGGAGGTGCTCATCACGATCTTAATAAGAGAGACCACGCTTTATGTGTTTGGGGGAGAAATTTTTATTTTTATTTCAAACCTCACTATCATTTGAGATTCATGAATCATGGCTCAATGTAAATTCTTTGGACAAGTAACTCATTATTATTTGAAAGTATTATTATTTATTTATTAGAGATCACATAAACCTTACTTAGCATGTTGCATGCACTTTTTCTTTCTCTTAACATGTTTTTATTATTGGTAAGTGATCCATCCACTCACACGTTTTTATTATGATTATTATTGTTTATTTACTGATAGTAGCTAAGATTTAGACTTTAGTACAACAACGAATAAAAGTGTGAATTTTGAATTGAGATCATATTTTTTAAAAGAAAATAATTACGTTGTATTGATAAATCAAAAATCAATGTTATGGGAGAATATACATTTATGTTATTGGAGAGTAAAAATATTTTATAGTTTAATGATAACAAATGAGAAAGTCTATGGAACTAATAATATTGATGGCCCATATATAGTAGTTAATATTTTTTTTTCTTTTCAATTTCATAATCTACCTAATTGAACTTGGCTCCCTAATATAGATTTTATAGCATTACTCAATATAAATATATGTTATTTAAATGAAAAATGGGTGCTATTAGATAATTAAAATATGTGTTGTTGGATAGTGAAAATATGTATGTCTTATTGAAATATAAATACTTATTATTATTGATAGTAAAAATAATGTTTGTTATAAGATTGAAACAAATTATGTTACTAGAATAGTTTTTTTTTCTTTTCTTGTATTAATGTTTAGAATTGTATTAGATAGATGTATACTAAAATCAGCCAATAAAATTAAACATAATACATATTTAAATATAAAATACGCATTAAACATGATACATATATTTTAATGTACAAATAAAATTATTCTAATATTTAATAGCTATCATATTCTTCTCCCCGTATTTGAAAACACCATATTAGTATTCAAAATATTCATACACGATGTAACGAGCATAAGAGAAGCCCCCAAAATTTAGAACCAATCTAATGGGTGAATGCTAGCCTGCACCGGTTAGAATGAGGTTAACCATTAACCTTGTCCTTTCTGACACAGGTTTTTGCTTTGCTGTCAAGTGTTTAACTGAATTAGAGTTTTGACCTCTTTATTGTGGTGTCTTGTTTATTGGCCTCACAACAAATGATATTTAAGTTATAACCCCTCTGCACTCATGGCCCATATTCCAACAAACTTTCATTTATTATAGAACAAAAAAATAAAAACAGTACAACTAAACGGCAAATATAATAATAACAATACCAAAATAATAATAATAATAATAATAATAATAATAAATTATTATTATTATTATTACTATTATTTTAAGCGTGTATTTATTTTATCTAATTAAATTCTTTATTTTGTGTTAAATATAAAATTATTTTAATATTAAATAAGAGCTTATATTTATAATTCTTTTGTAGTAGGATATTTGACATTAACATATTCTTTTTTAATTTAATTTTCATACACTACGTTTTCATATTTTCTTCTTCCTAGCCAAACCAAATACATTTGGAAAAGAGTTTTACACATACACCCAATTAGATGTTACCACATGATCAAAAACAATTATTTTCAAACTCATTACTTCTAAAGTTAAATAAATGTATGAATCTAATTGGATGAATATAAAATTTTTTACACCATCAGTGTATTAAAATTAAACTCATTTTTTTTACATAATAATAAATATTTAATTAAGTAAAATAAGTATACAACTTAGATTGACGAATTGAATCTTATCACTCTCTAACTGAAATTTTTTTTGGCAAACGTGCCTTTGCATTTTAATGACATCATGATGGGGAGCTCAAATCTCCTGGTAAGAATAGTATACGTTGTGGTGTATTAATATATTCAAACTTAATTAATTTGTATGATTAAAATTAAGCAAACACATCATTGAGTTGGTTGCAGATTGGCTTTGACGAGGAAGAGTCAATGAATTATTAGTATCGCTCAGGTACTCAGTCGGATGAAGATTTTTGCATGGACAAGGAAGGACCTTTGCTTAGCATTGAAATTGATTTATGTGATGTTGAAGAACCTTGTGATCAACATGTGTATAGATATGGATTCGGCACCAATTATTTAATAACAACTTTAAAGAAACCAATATATAATTAAAAAATCAATAATTATTATGATCTAGAATTTTTTATTTTTTATTATCGCATCCGAGACCCCTACTAAAAGAAGGGAGACACAAATACTATTTGAGCTATAAAATTATTATGATTAGAATTAATTATAAATAAATTATAAATGATATGTACAATACAAAATTAAATTATTTTAATTTATATTAATTTAAATTTTAAATAAAATATTTAATAACAGTAATACTATATATATCATTGTACACATCTGTACATACCTTTTAGTAACACAGAAATATATAAATACTAGCACAGAAAATTTATGTGCTAATATTTATATATTTCCGTGTCGTTAAATAGTGTGTACGCACGGATGTGTACATTATATAATAATACACATAGATTAATTCATTCAATAATTTTACAAATTTGGTCATTATATTTGGAGCTTTGGTAATTTTGATATCCAAAAATAGTTTATTGAGACAGAAAAAAATAAATTGGAGCATTAGATGTATATCAAGTTATCAGTAAAACATATTAGATGCAACATTTTATTTTCGTTCATTATTATAATTATACTTTCTTTTTCACAGAATAATTATGTTTATTCTTGTATGATAAATATATTATAGAGAAAAACTAGGTGATTAGCATTTTTAATTAATTTTAGCCAACATATATGACCAACAATAATCAAATTCCATGTTTTTAATTTAAACATTTGAGTATTGATGGTTAATTGTTGGTCAAAATTAAAAAAATCAATTGGCCAGGTAGCATTGCTTTATAATGAGTCTCACCTCAAAATTTAGGGCTTCTAATTAAGCAAGCCCTGCATATTTCCACATAAGTTCGATTAAAACTAACCAAACAAAAAAAATTCAAGAAAAAGGTTTCTATTCTTTTAACAACACAATATTCTAAATTTTCATACTGACCCTCCTTGAAAAAAATTGTAAATATAGAAAAAAACCAATGCAGCAATGAAACGGTTATAAAATATTCAACCATTAGCCACATAATGTACTAATACAACACGTGTATAGACTCTCCTCTAGCCACAGAGGCTGAAAATACAAGGTTAATGCTTAACCTCATTTTAACAGGTGTAGGCTAGCATTCACCAATCTAATGTATGTAATGTATCTATCTATCTTCCACAATATTCTCATTCTCAATCTTAAATACATCCCGTTGAAATTTGAGAGGAAAAAGTAAACAATCGCATCACATCACATTATACATTAAAAATCAGTCGCTCCTGCATATTAAAATATCAAATATATATTAAAAATAAATTAAATAATATATATATATATTGAATATATTGAATTTTAAATAATATATTTATATATAAGGGTTGATATTTTGGATGTACATAATATTTTTGAAAAATAAAAATTCAAAGGAAAGAAGAGAATAATGAATTGTTCTTTTGGAGTGAACTACCAATTCGGTCCCTGATCTTTTCCCCGACAGATATTGCGGCCCCTCTTAATAATAAACCATCACACCGGACCTCCTCCGTGATCTGCGTGTGATATGTCGGCCCCTCCATTACATGCACATGTCCTAGCTTGTAAGTTAATGCCCAGCTTAAATTTTTCCTACGAATCTCATACATAACCCTTTCATTATCATAGGCCCAAGCAGCTTTCCATTTATTAGCTCTTGGCTTGATTACTTCGTCCAGTTTCTTCTGCCGAGCAGGTGCCAAATGATCAGTGCATTTTTCCAATTTCTTCTTATGTGTTACCATCTTCCTCCATCATGGTAAGGATCGGACGTCCACCTTGGCAACTAACGGCCAGGTCACCTACTTAACGTTACATGTCAGCTCTTTTCGTTAACACTTAACGATGAAACTCACGGAGGGGCCGGTATGTCACACGGAGATCACGGAGGGGGTCCAGTTGTGGTGGTTTATTATTGAGAGGGGTCGCAATGTCTGTCGGGGAAAAGGTCAGGCCGAGTTCTTCTTTTTGGGACATAGAATAATGGATCTTAAAGTGAGGGACAATAAGTAATTGAGTTAATAAAAATAAAAATAAAAAACTTACTTCTTTTTTGGACCAAATAAAAACTTTAGTATAGATATAATATTTTTATTGGGCGTTTAAGTATATAGATTTTTAAAATTAAAAACAAAACACATAGTCTAAGACCAACCATCCATTAGGCCTAAGTCTGTTATTTTTTTCAAAATTAACAAATTACAAGGCCCAAAAATTGAACGGGCTAGTGTTGGAAGAAAATCCATTCGCACTTCATCACTTTCCTTCAGGAAGAACCCAGAACCATGATGTTTCATGAAGATTGAAGAACCAAGAATCATAGAACATTCTGGAGTGTCTCTGACCACAAACTCTTATCCATGCTAAAGACAACAAATTCATTTATTTATTTATATATATATTTACACTTTTCTATCGTTAACATCAGAAATTGCTAGAAAATATTGTACAAGAATTTCATAAAATTTCTCTGCTACTCTGTTACTTGGAATATCGAATATCAATGGGGGATGGAATATTAGGGTACCCTTTTAGACGGTTCTTGTTGGGTCATCCTCCTATTTTCAGAGAATGGTCTGGTTCAACTGCACTCTTGGATTGGCTTGAATCCTCCACTTCCCACATCTTCAAACTCAATGTTCCAGGTACAAAAAAAAAAAAAAAACTACTATTCTCAATTCCCATAAGGTTTTACTGTATAAATAATGTAAGTAATTGACTTTCATATTCATTGTCTCAAGTCTTATATGATTGAATAATCCTATCCTTTATATGAATTAAGTGATATTCTAATCTCAAATAGATTACCATATGAATATAAGATTCTATAAAATTAGCAGTTAAAAGTATTATTTTTCAGTAGTTCTTCTTTTCTTTGCTAATATTTGTGATATTAAAAAATACTCTTAATTTTTAATTTTATTTTAACTTTGTCCTAAAAATTTTCTATTTGTATCAAAATTACGTTACATGTTAATTTCGTGGACAAAATTGAAAACTTTCTTGGAAAAGAAGCGATTATTATCCATTTTAGTAGAATCTTTTGTTATGTGTTAATGATTTTGACTAGGATAATTTATACTATTAGTCTCTATAGATTAGGCCAAATTGTAATTAAGCGAAATTACAAATTGAAATATAGTCTAGTAGGATAAATTTATGTGTACCATTGTACATATCTGTACATACTGTTTAATAATATAAAAAAATTGTAAACATTAGCATAGAAATTTATATTTTTTTTATGCTAATGTTTAGATTTTTAAATTTTTCGTATTGTCAAATGGTGTATACTTACTTCTAGTATTACCGATCAGGAACAGACTCAATTATAAAATTTTAAATTGTTGGAATTAAATTGTAGTTTTGCTAACACTGTAGTGACTAATTGTATAAATTAACCTTTTCATGATTTGATAAATAATAAATTGGTTAATTGATTATGATTTGTGTGTATGTGGGATCATAATTAACAATAACAATTATATAGGGTTTAGCAAGGATGAGATAAAGGTGCAAGTTGAGGATGGGAATGTTCTTCACATAAAAGGTGAAGGTAGGAAAGAGGAGTATGAAGGTAAAGAGAAAGACACTGTTTGGCATGTCGCTGAGAGAGGAACTACTGGAAAAAGTGATTTCTCAAGAGCAATTGAGTTGCCAGAGAATGTGAAGATCGATCAAATTAAGGCACATGTTGAGAATGGTGTTCTCACTGTTGTGGTGCCTAAAGATGCTTCACCTAAATCCTCTAAAGTTCGTAACATTAACATTACTAGCAAGCTCTAATTAAATAAATTCTAAATTATTTTTGGGGGAAAGTATCTTAAGGCCAATAAGATTTGAGATAGAAAATGAATATATTTAAATCCTATATGTAAAATGTTTGATGTGTGTAAGGAAAAACGATTGTTTTGTTAATTGAAGAGTTTCTTTAATTTATACTTTATTTAGGTACGTGTAAAGTGTAAACCATGTGCAACTTTTATAAATTGGACTATGATAGGTGTATATAAATTAACTAGTATATATGTCAAAATGTAAAATATATATTAAAAGTAATTTAAATAATAATAAATATGTAATGGTGGATCTGATAATTGAATTTTGATGTGTAAATAATTTTTTTTGTTATAAATTACTTAAGAACAATAAAACAACCAAAATTGTAGAACTAATTCCTCAATTTCGTTTTTATCTTATGTATTTTTGGACATGATTTTTATCTTATGTTACTTCTTAGTTTTAAGAAGTCCATGGAAAGAAATTTTAGATTTTTTTTATTTTTTAACGAGTGTAAAGTGGAAACACATGTATGTTAAAAGCTTTTTAAAAAAAGTATAAAGTTTATAAAAAATTGGATTTTGATTGCTAAATCGACACAAAGGAAGAGGCTTAACGGAGTTACCTAAGGTAACTTTTTTTCTTTCCTTTTCTTTTATGAGGAATTGAGAATTAAGGACTTTTTTATTATAAAAAAAGTTAAATGCTCGTTTAAAAATATAGTTAATAATTCTAATGATTAAGGACTTTTTAATTATAAAAAAATTAAAAGCTCGTTTTAAAAATTATGTTAATAACTCTAATGATTTATAATATTCACTTTATAATAAAAAGTAGGGTAATTCATCGAATTACACCATTATAATTCCAATATTATCAAATTACACTAAAACCAGATAAATGATCAGATTACACCGTTCCCAATTATTCTATGAAATCCGTGGCAGGGTGTAGGGTTTTGGTGAATCCGTGCCCCTGCCGCGGACTCAGAGTTGCAAGAAAAAAATTGAAGGAATCTGCCACGGATTCAGGTGATGATGAAATGAACTTAAACGGATTGCCACGGATCCAGGTTCGTGGAGGATTCAGTGTTCCTCGCCTAAAAATACCAAGTGGTGGTCCCTGGTGAGGATGTGCGGCGAGCTAAGATGGCGGAGGCGAAGGATGAAGAGCGGGACGTGAGGCGACCAAGCAAAGTGAGCCGGTTGGGAATGGATGGATTAGGCAGTTATTAAAAGAGTTTGGCTGACAATACTTTTACTGGTGATAGTCCTCCTGCACATCAGCCGGGTTAAAGTACGTCGGACTGTTCTCCATTAAATAACCATTGCTGAGATATGGTCATCTCAGTTTAATGGTTTAATAGCAGGTTAATATTTACACTTTCAGAGTTTATTAACGATGAAAGTGTAATGTATGAAGTCTTTTTTTGGTCTATTGTGATAATTTACGATTTTGTTAGTGTTGTTTAATTTGCGTTTGTTGTTTGTAAAATAAAAATTACATAGCAAAATATAATGTACGAAGTCTTTTTTCAATTAACTTTTGGGTTCGCTTAATTATTTATATTTTCTTTTCTACATAATGTAGATAATGCTTTGAAATTTCAAAATACATAAATATAAAACATAAATACATTAAAAATATAAAATATAAATACATTAAAAGTATAACACAACTCTATTAATTCATAAATATGTTCATAAATACATCAACAGATAACGTTTTGAAGTTTCGAAATACATAGCTTAGTGCGTGAAATAAAATACATGAATAAAAATGATGTAAGAATCTCCAGGGGTCAAGATAAATCTCATGCAGGGGTCAAGATAAATCTCATGCCCCATTCTAAATAAATCTCAAGCTCAAGAGGATTCTTGAGAATTCTTGGGATACTCGTAACATGATGCTATGCCATATATCTGGCGTAGGCTCATATCGGGACATGTCCCCCTCTAAACCCCAAACCCTAAACCCCAAGTCCTAAGCCCTCTGTCATTCAAAGAGATAAAAAGCCAGACACATCTCTCTACCTTTTTATAACTTCTCTCTAACTATTCTCTCTCACTTTCTCTCTCTAATTTTTCTCTCTCTTTCCCCCTCTCTCTTTCACTCTGGATCTAGGTGACCCTGCCACGGATTTATATAGAATTTCGTTAGCCTGAATCCGTAGTAGGGTGCCACAGATTCCTCAAGAAATTTTTTACCCTGAATCCGTGGCACCATGAATTCCTCTAATTTTTTTTCTTGCAACTTTGAATCCGCGGTAGGATAGCACGGATTCACCAAATTCCTACACCTTGTCACGAATTCCATAGAAATTAGGAACTGTGTAATCTGATCATTTATCTGATTTCGGTGTAATTTGATAATATTGGAATGTTATGAAACATTGTGGTAATTTATCCTAAAAAATATTAGTGATCAATATTTTTTTAATTAATAACTAGCCAATAATTATTGATCATTACTAGTGGATTTGTATCACCATTTTTGAGGATGTATTTTCCATTTTGTTGGATAATTTATTTTTTATTATTTTGGATAATTACTTTTTATTATTTCGAATGATAAGTTTTAAGATAAGTTTAATATATTATTTTTTTTATTAACCAATTGTTGGTTAATATTTTGATTTATTGGTTACTTATTTGTAATATAAGGATATCTTTTGAATTATGTTTTAGGATTGAATTTGGTCTATTATATCAAAGCATAATGTATGACCAATATATTACAAGAATGATGATAACATCATAATTCATGCAAACGGCCTAATGCTAAGGTCAAATAAGCCATGTATTATTAGCCCTCTATTATTCATCAATAATATGCATATATGATATGTCACTATGTCTATACAGAAGCTATACAGAAGCTGAAGGTGTCTAATTGGCAGCAAATGGCCAACTAGATTCCAAAGGAATTTGAGGTTGGAAGAAGTAGATAGTGGGGAGAAAGAATGGTAGCTAGATAGGGCTACAAACATATAGGACCCAAAGTAGTGTTTAAGCTCTAAAGTGACTTAAAATGTTGACTTGAGATTATATACTTTTGGAATGTTAAGACTTATTTTTTGTGGCTCAAGATTGTTATTGACAAAAGAAAATTCAATTCCCTTCTCCACCTTTTGTTTGTTACTTGTGGGAAATGGACAAAGGGAATATGTACTTGAACAGTTAAGCTAGGAATGAAAGGAATTGTATGTTTTATGAAAAGGAAAAGTGTAACTAATAATTTTTTAATTAATAAATTAGCCAATAAAAAATAAAATATTTGAAATTATTATTTATAGAATGTCTATAATCGGAGTCATAGAACATTGAAACCTGAATTAACTTCAGTCAACTTTATATTTTTTTAGAAATAAAATATTCAAAATTTAAAAATAGAACATCTAAAATCTAAAAAAATAGAACATTCAATTTATGTTGTTGAATGATGTTGACTGAATTTTTATTGATTACCTAATATGGTTACTATTGGAAAATGTTTATTGAAAAGGAAGACTAAATAATCAACTCTCCACTCCACTCAACTATACCTGCTTATATTGTTTGCATCTCATAAGATGGACAAAGAAGACATGCCAAAGTAGTAATTAATAATAATCTCATAGACCTACCCTAGTCATAGGTTATAGATTATTGAATTGAACAATCCTGAAAAGTATAATGCACCTTGTTCGGTCCCTTGGACATTATAATCTCATACAAAAAAAAATGCATTATAATATGAATATTTTGGTGTACATTGATGAATTAATAACCACATATTGAAACGAATATTCTAAATTATTTCTTCTTCTTATTCTTAATATCAGTATCAATGTTAAATATACACTCATGTCAACTGAAAAGTACTTAAAAAATTAGAAAAGAAAAAAAATTGCAATTGACTCGATTTTTGTATAATAATTGTTTGAAGAGGAAATAGTCCGTTGTCCTTTTTTAAGAAAACTTGAACCAAATTGGGTTGGGGGGGGGGGGGGCTAA
>JASCZI010000038.1:121288-131833 GCA_036250425.1 Stylosanthes scabra
TTGGTCAACCATGAATTTTTTGACCACTTCACGGTAAAAAATTTTGTTAGTGAATAAACTGAATAATGGGCTGGGTCGCATTACTACTGGTTATTAGCTAACTCTGTTATTTCTAGGCCCAACAAGAAACTACATGTTTCTTGTTTTTGTACATCTTATTGTACATCTTTCTTTTTTTAAAGAAAAAAGAATTGCAAAGTTCAAATTTAATTCAAAGTATGATTTAATGATTATTTTACTAATTCCTTTTAGCCAAGTTCAAAAATTTGACTTTTATCTTTGTACGAAGTATTTCATCGCTCAAAAAATTTTAAATAGAATTTAGATTCGCGATAAATTAATTTTCGATCTATCAACTCAAAAGATATTGTGAAAGAAAAAAAATCAATTCAAATGATTTTAAATATGACAAAAAAAAATACAAAAGTGTATACAAATTATTCGAAAATGACCCTTAAAATTAATCAAAGTGAAACTAAAACTCACACATGATGCTTATTAGTTAGTAGTTATCGTATCATTTTTCACCATCTATGTCAATAACCTTTGACAGATTCCAAACTAATAAACACAAAACATCGTAGCAAATGGGCAATGATGATCATGGCTAGTTACAACCACATGTATATGTCAAGGGGTAGTTATTATTAGATATTAGATATGAGCAAATTCAGCTCCTTTTTCTTCTTCCTCTTCCTTCTAAGACCATGCAAACCAAATTTGCAATTGAATGTGTTTTGGAATTTCCATGAGCATCTTCTTTCCTAATTCCTACCCAACAAATAAGTTCTCGCGTGGGCTCCACCAACAAGCTAGTCCTCGTTGGAAAGAAAAAAGAATTAGTCTTCTTTTAATAAAATAATTTTGATGGAAATGTTTCTTGTAGATTACTAGATTTGTAGCCGCGTGGAAGAGATTTAAATTGAACCTCAAAGTTTATGTTATTATTATTATAGACTTATATAGCATATTTAATTATTACCTAATTATGATTTGTTAAATATATAAATTTCTATATTGTTAATATTTAAATGAAGATGTGATGTAATAAATGTTGAAGCTTTTTGGCACGAGGAAAGGGTGTGACATTGATGGTATCATTCATGAAATAAACGATCTCGCTGCAAAAATGACGTGAACGCGAAGCCAGCACTTGCCACTTTGGCAAATATATGTTGTTAACACAATACACAACATTATGTTTATTGGATTGGATAATAAATTGCTAATCATTAGCCAAATTGTCTATATATTAAGAAAGGTGAATGTTATCGTACCCTCTCGTTTTGAGAGGATAATTCACCCTCTCTAGTTTATTGGTTTACAATTAATTTAATAAATAATTTTTTTTAATGTTTAATATATAATCTTATTCCAATAAGGGTTTCTATGATATTTTGTTTTTTTCTAAAAGATGAGCACATAATATAATTTTTTTTTTCGTTCTTTCCTTTCATATAAAAAGAATAAGTGATATAATATATATTTTTTCAATTTATATAGTCATTCTAAATCAAATTGAATGAAAAATAGAAGATAGATAAGTAGTGATATACATTCCGACCATAATAAAGTTATTTATTAAGTTAATTATGAACTAATACATTAGAAAGGGTAAATTACCCTCTCAAAAAGAGAAGATACGGTAGAATTCACCATTAAAAAATGAGAAGAAAAAAAAAGAGTAAAAGAGAATGAGAAAACAGAAAAAAAAAAAAAGATAAAGAGTCTGATAATAATAACACTTTAATGGCTGCCGTTATAAATTTTTATTTACATTCCTTAATAATAATGAATGAGTACTAAGTACTAACTACTAAGTTAGTATCAAATGTTGCGAGTAATATTGTTTAAATAGGGTTGGTACCCTAATTAATAAAGCTAATACCTTTTTCCATTGGGCTTTATTATCTGTTTCTCCTCTTTGGGTAATAAGTTAATTTTGCACTGTATATAATAAGAAAATACTAGCTAACAAAATATTATATTAAGCTAATAAATTTAACGAAATTGTATAATATATATGTTATAAATTTTTAGTTATGATGAGAATAGTTTTTTTTTTTCATTGAGAATACTTCTTTTGCTTTGAACTCCGCTTTGTATATGTAACTGATTGTAACATCATTGAGATAATGTCCAATTTGATTCTTAAAATTCTCAATGCGAATAAAAATAGTCTCTAACTTTAAAAAATGATCAAATGGATTCTTAAATTTGCAAATTGTATCGTCAGTATTAATATCAATTGTTATAATATCAGTATGATATTTTTAATAATAACCATGCTAGTTAACTAATAAAAATTCAGTCAACATCAGCCAACAATTTAAATTGGATGTTGTATTTTTTTTATATTTCGGATATTCTATTTTTAAGTTTCGGATGTTTTGTTTTTTAGAAAATATAAAGTTGGCTGAGGTTGCTTTATATTCGGATGTTCTATAACTTCCATTGTGGATGTTTTGTAAATAATAATTTCAGATGTTCTATTTTTTATTGGTTAGAAAATTATTGGTTATTTATATTTTTCCTTATTTTAAAGAAAGTATGTCTATTTTAATAACTAAAATTAAATAGACGAGGCAATTTGATTATTAATTAAAATATTAAATCCCTTTTGGAATTGTGATTTTCGTGAGGATTTTACCAATTATTTGTCTCACAATTGTTTGTATAGTCCTAATAAGAATGATAAATATTTAAAAGACAATACAAATTAACACAAAGAAATTAAAATTTATTAGTAAAATAAATGAATAATTTTATATATTATAAATATATAATTATAAATATTAATGTTGTTTCGGATATTGGGCTCGCACGGCCCAAAGCCCACAATTGACCTGCCATCAGTCAGCCCAAAGCCGCCAAACGGCCCAGATCTTATTTGGACTCAAGAAAGGCCCATAAACATTAATCATCAGATCACCACGAGATAAGATCATATCTGCATCGATCTCGTACGGATTTATTCCCTAAATAATAGGAATAACCACGGGTATGTAAAGAGGAGATCAGCTCTCCTCCAGGTACGTCTTCTAAACCCTACCCAATTACCGTGCTCCCAAAGGCTCTCAAATCCTTATTTGGCGATCCTTCTCTAGCACGTCGTCACTCACTCATATTAACCTCCAGCCTTCTTCCTTGGCACCTCCGGTTACTCCGGAAGTCCCAAAACCCCTGAAGGTACATTCTGTACATTGGCACCGTCTGTGGGGACTTCCCAACAAAAACCAACGATGGTGAACCAAGATGAAGAAGGAATTCCCTACACTGACCATTCTAGCGACGAACAGCGCCAGAACCAACAGCAAAATCAACAACAGGTTGATCTCGATCTCAAAGCAACTGCGAACGACAGCCAAGAGTCGGTTGGCCGGAACGCTGAAACGGGCGGAACCCTAAACGGCCAGCCCAACTCGGGCGGCGATAACTCTAGAGGCCGACAAAGCACCAGCGCCTTTGACAGGCTAGGCCCCGGAGATCCAGGTCCCAGGCCATTCCGTGGGATCGGTTCGGATGACACCCAGATTATCCAAGACCTGAAACACCGTATGCAGGCTATGGAGGTCGAAGTCAAAGGACTTCGTAAGGAGAATGTGGAACTTAAGAATGCCACAAAGGATTTACGATCGCGACGACGACATCGATCCCGCTTTAAATCCAGAACCCCTCCCCGAAGGCGTGAACGCACCCCGCCTCGCGAACGTACGCCACCTCGACGAAGACGCCACCCAAGCAGTTCGGATGACCGAGAGTCTTCTTCGGACGAATCTCGGGAACCAAAACGAAAGCAATACCGTCGTTACAAGAAAACGAGAGGACAGGAAAGGACTCCATCCGTCGACGGACATACCCCGTTCTCAAAGCGGATCCTCAAAGTTCAACTCCCCAAGGGTTTCGTAAAACCAACAGACATGAAATATGACGGGTCAACGGTCCCCTACGTCCATCTTAATGACTTTGAACATCGGATGATCTGTGATGGAGCAATTGACGAGGTTAAGTGCCGAGCTTTCTCGGTGGTCCTAACCGGACTAGCCGCACAATGGTTCACGTCCTTACCGGCAGGATCTATCTCCACCTACTCCGAGATAAGAGAGTTATTCCTCAATGAGTTCAGGACGAGCATAGACAGTAATAAACATCCGATCAACCTCCTTGTTGTAGTCCAGAAACCTAATGAGACCACAAGGAAGTACATCAAGAGGTTTAACGCCGAATGCAAAACCATAGATGGCCTTGTTGACGGAGTCGCAAGTTTGTGCCTAACCAACGGCCTTGCCAACGACGACTTTAGGAGACAGCTGACCACTAAGCACGTATGGACCCGAAAGGAGATACAGGCAAAAGCAAAGGAGTTCATCCACCACGAGGAAGTCAACCGGGTGGTGGCAGCCACCAAGAGTCAGCAAACCCAGACGGCTCCTCGAGGTAACGCCTCCACGACACACCCTAGGGACAACCAACGGGACCAAGGACACAAGGGAAACGCTAAGTTCGCAAAACAGAAGTACGATCAGTACACCCCGTTGATAGCTTCTATCATGGAAGTATATCAGCAAATCTCGGATAAGGGTATCCTACCTCGGGCCAGACCCTTACGAGGAAGGACCCAGAATGCCAAGAACAAGACCTTGTTCTGTGACTACCACCAAGGTTACAAACACAAGACACAAGACTGTTGTGACCTAAAGGACGCCATCGAGCAAGCCATCAGGGAAGGGAAACTAGGTGAATTCATCCAAGTCATTCGAGAACCCCGGAACATCGGACGAGAACGATCAGAAGGATCAGAAACTTGAAACCCCCGGAACCTCAGAGACACCGATGAAACGATGCCCATAGTACCCGTGATTACCGGAGCCAATCACATGGAGAAATCCAAGTCTACCCATAAGAAGGATCTCAAAATCCTGGCATTTGTACGAAGCGCCCCACCACAACTTCCGGCGATCATGTTTAATAGCAAAGACTTTGAACACGGAATGGCAGAGTCCGATGCACCGATGGTGATCTCGGCTGGCGTCAAACCAGGGATAGTCCGATGAATCCTAATTGATACCGGCGCGAATTCTAACATTATGTTCCGACATGCCCTTTGATGTATTAGGATTCAAGGATCACAATTTAAAGACGCACCAGCCAGGAGTCATGGGTCTCGGCGACCACTTCATCAAACCTGACGGAAGTATAGAGCTCCCGATTTCCATAGGAACCGGAAACTTCCGAAGGACGGTCATGGTGGAATTTGTAGTGCTAAAAGATTCGACGGCCTACAACGTCATCCTGGGCCGAAAGACGATCAATGACTTCTCTGCGGCTGTGTTCACTAAATTCCTAGTTATGAAGCATGAAACAGATTCCGGAGACTTCGGAACCCTCCATGGAGATAGGGTGATGGCCAAAAAATGCAACCACAACAACCTAGCTCTTCGATCCAAATCCTGAGATGCCTCCGGTGTCTACTTAGCCGATTTCGACGCCAGGATAGAAGAGCAACCCCGACCGAAGCCAGATGGAGATCTAGAGAAAATACAGATCGGAGACTCCTTAGAACGTCACATGTTCTTGAATAGGAATCTACCTTATGAACTCAAGCAAGAACTTTCGGAGTTCCTCAAGATGAACGAAGATCTCTTCGCCTTCACACCAGCCGAGATGCCGGGAATTGACCCATCGGTCATGTCGCACCCCCTGGCCATTGACCCAAATCACCGCCTCGTCGCCCAACACAAAAGGCGCATGTCGGAAGAAAGGGCGGAAGAAGTAAAGAAACAAACCAAGGCACTTCTCGAAGTAGGATTCATCCGAGAGCTACCTTATTCAACCTAGTTGGCGAATGCAGTCTTGGTCAAAAAGGCCAACGGGAAGTGGCGAATGTGTATCGATTATTCCGACCTAAACAAAGCTTGCCCAAAAGACGCGTTCCCATTGCCTAACATCGACGGATTGGTAGATGCCTCTTCCGGCTACCAATACCTCTCTTTCATGGATGCTTACTCGGAATACAACCAGATCCCAATGCACAAACCCGATGAAGAGAAAACAGCATTCATCACTCCAGACGGGACTTACTGTTATACAACCATGCCTTTTGGTTTGAAAAACGCCGGAGCGACGTACCAACGTCTGGTGACAAAAATCTTCAGAGACCTCATCGGTCGGAAGATCGAAGTTTATGTAGACGACATGTTGGTCAAAATGGAAAGTCCATGGAATCTTATCTCCGACCTCCATGAAGTCTTCGAATCCCTCCGACGTTACAAAATGCGTTTGAATCCCTTAAAGTGCGCCTTTGGAATAGAAGCAGGGAAATTTCTAGGGTTCATGATAACCCAGAGAGGAGTAGAGGTCAATCCGGAGAAATGCGAAGCGATTCTTCAGCTCCCCAGCCCAACCAGCCTAAAAGAGGTCCAACGGCTGAATGGCAAACTAACGGCGTTATCCCGTTTTCTCGGAGCATCAGCAAGAAACGCCCTTCCTTTCTTCAAGTTAATGAGGAAAGGGATCAACTTCGAATGGACGCAAGAATGTGAAGAGTCTTTCCTCAAATTCAAATCCATACTGTCGGAACCTCGAGTCCTCTCAAAGCCAATAAATGGCGAACCCCTATACGGCTATACCTCTACTTGTCCATTATGGACGAATCCATTGCAACAGCACTAGTAAGGGAAGATGAGCTAGGAAGCCAAATGCCAGTATACTTTATCAGTCGAGTCTTGCATGAGGCTGAACTCCGATACACAAAGATTGAAAAACTGGCATATGCACTCCTTGTCTCGGCAAGACGACTACGGCAATACTTCCAAAGTCACACCATCGTCGTCAGAATGAATCAAGCCATCCGAAGCATACTCCAAAAGCCAGACCTAGCAGGACAGATGTTAGGATGGGCCATGGAATTGTCACAATTCGACATTCAATTTCAACCTAGGGCGGCTATCAAAGCACAAGCGATGACCGACTTCCTGGCAGAAATGACAATCCTAGATAAAGAAACAAGCAGGGACGTCGAATGGAAATTACATGTTGACGGCTCGTCCACAACGACCTCGGGCGGCGCAGGAGTTATCCTAGAAAGCTCCGACGGAGTCATGTTCGAACAATCTATCCGATATGACTTCCCCATCTCGAATAATCAAGTCGAGTATGAAGCCCTATTAGTCGGATTAACCCTAGCTCAGGAAGTGGGAGCCCGAAATCTGGAAGTATGCACGGATTCTCAAGTAGTAAGTTCCCAAATAAACAGCTCCTATCAAGCAAAAGACTCACTCCTCCAGAGATACCTAGCAAAAGTAAAAGCGATGATGGAAACGTTTGATAAGGTAGTAATAACCCATCTTCCCAGATAACGGAACGCCAGGGCCGACCTCTTGTCCAAACTCGCCAGCATGAAACCGGGATCGGGAAATCGTTCCCTCATCCAAGGAACTATCAAAGAACCATCGATATCTGTGTCGGAGATAAATTGCCTCCCAATATCTGAAACGGCAACATGGATGACCCCAATCCTGAGCTACCTTGAGGATGGAGCCCTTCCCGACAATCCCAAAGAGACCAAAAGGATCAAGAGAGAAGCCACCAAGTTCACCTTGATCTCGGGTCAATTATACAAAAAGGGTATAGATCTGTCACTCCTGAAATGCCTTAACCCATCTCAAGCCGATTACACTCTACGGGAGGTTCATGAGGGATGCTGCGGCCACCACATCAGTGGAAAGTCCTTAGCTCGGAAACTCATTTGAGCCGGATACTATTGGCCAAATATGGTGAAAGATGCGGTGTAATTCGTCCGAACATGCGAAAAATGCCAACTCCATGCAGATTTCCACCAAGCACCCCCAGAAAAAATGACTCCAATCTCGGCAGATCGGCCATTCGACACGTGGGGGATTGACCTTGTCGGACCTTTCTCGTTAGCCCCAGGCCAACTAAAGTACCTCATCGTCGGTATCGACTATTACACTAAGTGGATCGAAGCAGAACCTCTCGCCACCATTACGGCTGCAAAATGTTGTAAATTCGTTTGGAAACAAATCATCACCCGATTTGGAATTCCCTCAATCCTAATCACGGATAACGGAACCCAATTCGCGGACAAGAAATTTAAAGAGTCTGCCGAAGAATTCGGGATGACTAACGCTTCTGCTCGGTTGAACATCCTCTGGCAAATGGCCAAGTCGAATCAGCAAACAAAATCCTTATGAAAGGACTGAAGAAACGGCTCGACGATGCCAAAGGTCTCTAGGCTGAAGAACTCGCGTCCGTCCTATGGTCTTTTAGAACAACCCCCAATCTTCAACCGGTGAAACACCCTTTCGACTAACCTACGGGGTGGAGGCCATCATTCTAGTCGAAATCGGTGAACCCTGCCCAAGGCTACTCCTTGGCACAGAGGATGTCACGGCGGATCGGAACCTAATAGACGAGGTCCGATCCGACGCTCACCTGACAGAAATGGCCTTGAAACAAAGGATGAGCGCCAGGTATAACAAGGGAACCGTCAGAAGACACTTCGAAGTCAAAGACCTAGTCCTATGTCGGAACGACATTGGGCCACCAACACCGGGAGAAGGCAAGTTAACCCCAAATTGGGAAGGACCCTATCACGTGACCACGGATCTCGGCAAAGGGGCATACAAGTTAGAGCGACTCAACGGAGGCGAACTTCCAAGAAGCTGGAACGAAACCAACCTCCGACGATTTTTCTCTTAAAATACCCGTCTTTCCTTATGTCATTTTTTCAGCTAAGTATGATTATAAGTTAGTCATTATCTTTAATTTACTTGTTTTTCTCTTTCATTCGAGTACTCTTTTTCGTAATCCGAGGTATCCCACTCCGGGAGGTCGGAAGGTTTTAACGAGGCCCAAAAAATTGAATAAAAATTTACTTTTTTACACGCGACCATATGAGTTGTTTGCCATTACCGGCTATAATCAAAATTTTTATCCAGCCAAAACAAAAACGGAACCATTTATCCATTCTTTCTTCCTTGTCATGTCGGAAAAAGAAAAGCTAAGTCACGGAAAGACGGAACTGATCACTCCGCCTCCAAATAACTTAGAAAAATTTTTTAGTTTCCTTCCCATTCAAAACCTTAACACGCCCTATCTATCAAAAAAAGCGGCAAAACAACGAAAGACGGAAAGACGGAACAAACTAGAAACGGCGAGAACAAAGCCAGCATGGCAGTTGCAAAAAACTTAGCCAAAATATTCATTGATAAATCAGAAGGATGATCCGACCCGGATGAAAGCACGGCACGTCAGATCACTAAAACACTTTGTCCATACACTTAGCAAATTTTTTTAAGCAAAAGAGAAGTCCGACCCGGTCAAACACGGCACGACGGACTCTCATAAAAGTGTTAACAAAGTAAGGGGATCCGACCTGGTAAAACACGGCACGACAGATCCCCAAGTAGTCATTTAGAAGAAAAAAAAGGAATATTCTAATCCTTACAAGAAAGAAAGTAAAAGCTACTCTTCGGGAGGAGGATCCAGGATCTTACCATCCACGACCTCTTTCCACGCCCCAAGAAGAGAGACGTCGAAGTCCGGAGCCAGCACAAGAATCTGCTCCTTTAGAGCGTCCTCGGTGGCCTTCACGGAGTCTTCAGCCAGTTTAATTAGCTCCTGACGAGCTTGCTCCATCTCCGCCAGAGAAGCCTCCGCCTTATCGACCCGAGACTTCTCCTCCGACAAACCTTTCTTGGCGAACTCAAGATCAGCAGAAAGACTGACCTCCCGACTCTTAAACGTTAAAGTTCAACATCCCTCTCCTTCTCCCTAGCCAGAGCAGCCTCTAGATCCTTCTCCACCTTCAACTTAGCCGAATCGGCCTCAAGTCTCCCCTTCTCAGTTTCGGCCTTCTGCGGATTCAACAACCTCAAATCACCGGCCAGTTTATTACATCGATCTTCCAACTGAGTAGCAGCGGTTAAACGGGGCTCGACGGACTTCATGATCGTTGCCGATCTCAGCATCGCCCACTGGGCCCAATGAAGACTCTCCATCGGATCATGATCTTGAAGGATCTCACGAGCGCTAGGAGTTAAGAGATTGCTCTCAATAAACCCCGTCGCGTCAAAAGATCGATCCATCGGGCAGAAATCCCGTTGAGATCCCTCCGAGAGACGAGGCCGTTTCTGAGCAGAAGTTCCCTCGTCGTTCCCCCGTTTCTTGGTCATTGAAACCGGAGGTACCTCGACCGTCGCCTCGGGACCTTCCTCTTGGATCGGAGAAGACACCTCCACCCGATCTCCAATCCCCTCTTCCACATTTGTCGAGGATCCCCCTCAGGAGCAGACGACGAAGCATGACCCCCAGATTGGCTCAGAACAATGAGACCTTGAGGGTTGGCTTGCATGACTCGGCGAAGCTGCGCCAACGTCTTGTTTCTCCCGGCCATCTTCATTGCGAAAGGGAAAAACAAACATAAGAAAGGAAATGTGGAGAATAGAAAGAAAAAGCCTTCGTAATATATATATATATATATATATATATATATATATATATATATATATATATATATATATA
>JASCZI010000038.1:131927-143108 GCA_036250425.1 Stylosanthes scabra
CAAAACCGCCTTAGGCTTCAAAGGACGTTTGGAAAACAACCACAACAAGACATCCGCTGTATTCCTCTGTTCGTCGTTTAGATTCCTGTACGAGACGGGGGTATAATTTAACCCCGCGTCCTTACTCCAATACGACGGGAAACGCCCGGCATCACGCTCCAGCGTCAGCCAAAAAGGAGGGTGGTCGCCGACGGGGGAAACCTTAAAATAACGTCCGTTAAATTCATGGAAGGACTCTTCGTACAAACCAAAGATCCTCCGTTTCTTTCCGGGCGGACGGACATGTAACCCTTCTTCGACTTACCCTCGGCGTTTGGGGAAAAAACAATGAAAAGAAAGAGAAAAACTTCCGGGTCTTGAGGGAGTTCCAGGTACTCTGTCACTAACTCAAAACACCGAATCGCCGACCAGGCGTTAGGGTGGAATTGAGACGGAGCAACAAAGCAGCGCTGGAGCAACTGCTGTTGGAAAGAGGTAAAGGGGATGCGAACCCCAAACTCGATGAACATGACCTCGTTCACCCACAACCAGTGGGGAACTCGGGGATGCTCCAAGTTGAGCTCGCATATCCTTTCCCCCCACCGAGGAAGCTCAACCCGATAGTTTTCCTCCTCCTCTCCACCGCCACATATGACGCCAGATTCTTTCAATTCCTTTAAGTAATCTTCTGTGATAGTCGAGGGGCTCCCCAACACATCTCGGGTAGCCCAACTATACAACGGGTTTAATTCGTGAGGAATTTGAGCCCCTCTACCTCACGAACCACCCCACCAGGACCATCCTCTCGAACTTCGGCCATTTAACCTGTTTGGGAAGAAAAGTGTTAAAATCAAGAGAAAGGTAAACCAAAAAATAAAGTTGATAAAAACTGAGTTCATGAAACTCAAGTTCTTCCCAAAGGAGGCAACACGGCAGAAGACGAGAAGAAGATCCCAGAAGCCATAAAAAAGGGAAGAAAGAAGAAGAGAAGACGAAGGAAGAAAGCATAGAAGAACACTCACCGGATGAGTAATGTGAAAAGAACCCTTTGAAGAAATGAAGAGCGAGAGCTTTTTGCTTTCAGAGTAAAGAAATGATGAAGAGAGTTTTTTTGCTCTAAGAGTGAGGAAGACGAAGTAAAAAGTAACAATCTCTTCCCTCTCACCCATTTATAAACGTGTGGAAAAGACCATCTTACCCCGACTCTGGAGAAGTTATTGAGGGGTAAAATGGAAAAAAACACCTTGCAATTAAATCCCATCATTCAAGCACGAAATATGAGGAGACTCTTAACTCCCTCTCTCCCACGATCTCGAAAAGACAAAAGCATCAGTGGTCAAATCAAACGTCATATTGCAGAAGCTTCTGTGAAATGACGTCGCGACCAATGAATCAAAAGTGAACGATGAGCGACCAAACCTCGGAACGTCGTTACTCAGAATAAAAAACCCAAATCTCGGGACCAACAAACCTCGAAGAGATCGGATCCTCTGACCTTCCGAGCTCGGGGGCAACTGTTCCGGATATTGGACTCGCACGGCCCAAAGTCCACAATTGACCTCCCATACGTCAGCCCAAAGCCGCCAAACGGCCCAGATCTTATTGGGACTCAAGAAAGGCCCATAAACATTAATCATCGGATCCTCACAAGATAAGATCATATCTGCACGATCTCGTACGGATTTACTCCCTAAATAATAGGAACCACCACAGGTATATAAAGAGGAGATCAGCTCTCCTCCAGATACGTCTTCTAAACCCTACCCAATTACTGTGCTCCCAAAGGCTCCCAAACCTTTATTTGGCGATCCTTCTCTAGCACGTCGTCACTCACTCATATTAATCTATATCCTTCTTCCTTGGCACTTCCGGTTACTCCGAAAGTCCCAAAACTCCTGAAGATACATTCTGTACAAATGTTATATATATATAAATATAATTATAGATAAGTTAAATATAATAATTTTATATTATTATCTTCTTAATATTATTCTATAAATATTTACTTTAAGGCCTTAGCTTTTGTCATTTAAAAATTAAGAAACAAAACAAAATCATCCTATAATTATTTCAAAACTAAAATAGACATTACCTGTATTTAAAATATTCTTATTATCTTATATATGAACTTAATTACTTTGATATCGCTTATATATTTGAAAAAACTCTTTTGTTTAACATAGATTTCCGACCTAACTAATAAATTATTATAACAAATAATACTAAATTTATATATTCTAAAAGCTTATCAATTAAGATATATATATATATATATATATATATATATATAATAAATGAGAAATTTTAATAGAATAATGCATAACAAAACTTACAAAAGTCTTCGCCGGTACATATATAAATGATAATTGGCGATTCGCGATTAATCGTAGCTCATATGGAATTATCCTTTCTCGTTGTAAAAGATTTTGAATTTAAACATTTTTTAAAATTAAAGATGGTAGCATTAACCTATCCGCGGATATCAAACCCGAACCAACCCGTTCGAAATCTGATTTGCAACTCTACTCGCAGCGCACGCAGCGGATTGAGAGCGAAGCAGGTTTGCTTGCGGATATGGTAGGGCTAAGGTTTATGTTCAATCATATTCGCCCAACCCATACCCCATATATAATACTTAATTTTATAAAAAAAAAAAAAGAATACAAGTGCTAGGGATAAAATATATGACCTCTTATTTATATAAAAACACATTTACCACTTTGCTCTCTTTTTAATTAGAATTTTTAGTATAAAGCATTTTCCAATTACTTGCCAGTATAAATATTAAAGACTTTTAAAATGGAACACTTTATGGTTACGTTGTTTCTGATTTATTGTGTTATTTAAATTGTAATTTTAAGTTATATGCTTGACATATTGTGATATTTTTAAAAAAATTTCTAATTGTATATGTAATTGTCTAATTTCCTATTTTTTATTCTTGCGAGTAGGGTTGAATACCCATGAATTGAGAACGGGTAGAGTTAGAATTATGAGGTTCTCAACCCACAGGTAAGGTTAGAGTTGAAATTAAACCCTATCCATTGCTAGGCCTACCTAATAAGACACAAAAAAATTTCAATAATTCTATGTGAACAAGTGGTTTTAGCCAACCAAGTAATTTATTTTTATGCTAAATAAAAATTATTTAGGTGTCAAATAAAACCTTATTTAGATGTATTATTCTATATTATTTGACATCGAAATAATATTCTATTTAGCATAGAAATAAATCACTTGATTACACTTAATTGGCCAAAACTAAAACCATTTGTCAAATAACACTATCCCAAAAATATATATATAAATGATAATTCAATAAAGAAGAAACTGGACACCAAAAAAAAATTAAATAAAGATACAAGGACCATCATTATCGAGTTGGTCGGCGGCACCGAATAAGTTGTGCAACTGATGGCAGCCAGATACTGTCGTGTGTTGGGAATTAATTCTGCGGTGCAGTCTTTTATTTATTTATTTATTTTTAGAAATATTAGACGGGTAGCAAATTTTTTTTAATAGAAAGGATAAAAAATTAATTTATATTAATAATACTTTTGTTAGTAATAGAATATTTTTTAATTTTTCTAATAAATTGTATTAACACTCTATTATTGATTTTTTTTACTTGTCAACTTTCCTTTTCTTCCTTCGCATCATCAAAGAGATATTTGAAACAAATAGCAATATTATCCGGTTACTATCAACTATTCTAGTTATATACCAAAGTGGATTTATGTATAAAGGTGTGGGGCACAAATATTTTCACTAGATTTTGAAAAACTTCTACGTAATACATAAGTACATAACAATGATATTTATTTACTTCTATTATATAGAAATTTATTCACTTTAAAAGATTAAATTCATTAGTAGAAGTTGATGTGCTGTTGTGTTATTCTCTTCTTCTTTTTAAAAGAATTCGGATTTGACTATTTATCATGGTAGAAATCTAAAGGCTACAATAATAAGTTGGCAAAAAATTATGATAAATTATTATATTGATAGTCGATTATATAATTATTGTGATATAATTAAAATTTAATATAAAGATTAATGCCAAATTATGAAATTCTCAATTTGTTGGGACCATTACACAATTGTATGGACAAAAGTGTAAGGTGGAGAAATGCTTCTCTGTCCTTTGCCGTTTTTTTCCATTGATCATGCCAGAGTGATGGGATTTATGGGAGTTATTTTCACTAGTAATGTTAATTATTAATTACTCTCATTTGGTCGGTAGATTTCAATATCTTGATTGATATAGGAGTAATATCTTTATCTTTAATTTTAATAAAGGTTCAGAACTTAAGATCCAAAGAAGGAAAGTGACTCTCGATTAGGGTTCGTTTGCTTGAAGCCTTCAGGAATGTAGCTTTTATTTATTTATCTATCTTCTATCTTCTCTGTGTAATAGAAAAATATTACTTGACAAATATCTAGCATAATTATTTAATAAATATTAAGCAATAAAAATAAAAAATACTAAAAATTTAAAATAATAGATTTTAAATTTTGAATTTAAAATTTCAAAGTGCTGTTTGTATTAATTTTAAATAATTATGTTTATGTGTTTTGTTTATTATTATTAAGTTTAGATTTTTAGTTCGTTATATTTAAAAAATCTATTTGATGAGTTTATTTTTCTGTTCATCAAAATAGTTAATTTTTTGTTGTGTATATTGCACAAATTTTTTGTTATTGTGTTTCTTTATTTGTGAAAATTTTATGTGATGATTATTTGATTTTTTGTTCAAAATATTATAGTTTTAGTTTTGAATAATCTTGTTATATTTAATTTACTGTTCGATGAGCTTGTATTTTTTGTTTGTCATGATATTAATATTCTATTCGTTAGTAATTGATTTTTGTAATTACTCTGTTTTTTGCATTTTTTGTGTGATTTTGTAAATTTTTTTTTATAAAGAGTTGTTTGCTTTGAATAGTTTACGTCTTTGAATATTGCTTTTGTTGTTGGATTGTTTGTTTTCGATGTTCAATTGTGTATTTGTGTGGTAATTTTGATTTGAATTGTTTTTCATTCTGAATCTATGAAAAGAATTTTTTGCTTTGCTTTTGAATCCTTATTTTTTTATCTTATTAAAAATTTTGTTACTAATTTTAATTTTAAAAACCTTTTGATAATTTTACATTTTCTGTTCGTTTGAATAGTATTATTTTATTCGAATATTGAATTTGATTTTAATTGTTGTGGTATAGATTGAACAAATTTATGTTTAATTCATTGTTGCTATAGTGTTTTTTTATGTCTAAGAATCATATTTAAATGAATTATTGTTCAAGATGTTAGAGTGTTAGTTTTCAAAAATTTCATTATAATTATGATTTTTTTTGTGATCTTATTTTTCAAAACATGTTTGATAGCTTTAAGTTTCATGTTCGTTCTAACATTAATAATCAATTCGTGCTCTGCTTTTGCAGTTTTTGCGTGATGTTGATGAACAACAAAGATGAAGAAGAACCGGCGAAAAAAAAAAAGAAGAATACAGTGGCGATAGCGACGACTAGGGCGCAGCAAAAAAGAGATAGCGGCAGTGAAAGAAGAAGAAGAAGAAGAACAACAACAACAACAACAACAACGTAACAGAAAAGGAAAAAGAAGAAGAGGAGGAGAAGGAAGAGAAAGAGAAAGAGACGGAAACAGAGGCGAACTAGGAAGTGGAGGTGAAGACGGAGACGGAGGCGAATGCAAAGATGGAGGTGGAGGTGGAGGTAGTAATGAAGAAGAAGAAGAAAGAGAATAAGAAGAAGGAGCAGAAGGAGAAGAAGAGGCAGTGTTATGTGTGTGTGACTTGAGATAATGGAAGCGTGAATACACGCGCGTGGATAATAATAGATAAATTTTGTTTAATTTGACTTAGTTGGTAGTATTAAGTGTACATATAACAGTAGTAATATATATAGCCTAATTCCTAATCCGTTGGTAAGAATTTAAGTAAAAAAAAAATTCTAGAAATAAAGTTTGGATTGAGTTTAAATTTTAGCTTATCCTATCCAATTCTATTTATAAGTGTTGGTGTTTGTTTTGATTGGTATGGATGGATGATCTCTTTTCTATTTAGTTTTAGAGTAAAACTCCTCCTCAGTTCCTATACATTTTGTTTTTGGACTTTGCCACCTCTAAACATTTTTGAAACCCCAAAACGAACCCCCACACATATTAAAAAATGGACTCATCGACCTTTGTTACTGGTTGAAAGCAGGTTTTAAGTGTGACCTGTCAGTGCACAAGCAATGCCACATCAGATCGGTAACTGACACGTCACACTTAGAACCTGCTCTCAGCTAGTGAAAAGGGTCGATGAGTTCATTTTTTAATATGTTTGGATGTCGTTTTGGAGTTTTTGAATGTTTGAGGGTGGTAAAGTCCAAAAACAAAATATATATAAGTTGGGCTGGGGTTTAACTCTAATTTTTATTATTGTATTTTATTTTCAGTTTGTGGTTGTGCTTTATCCTAAATAGTAACGTCCAAGAGGATTGACCACAATCCGCCCTTGCTCCTATGCGGAATTGACATCCCCTGAACCATCGGGAAAAAAAAAGAAAAAGAAAAAAGCCAGGTCCATCCTCTAATTTTGGAGTTAAATATTATTAGATTGACCCCAAAATTTGACTCATTTATTAAATTGGCTCCTGAATTTTTACTCGTCTCAATTTGACCCTCAAAATTTCACTCTGTGACTCATGTTGACCATTTGATGGTTTTCTGTTAACGGCGTGTTGACGTGGCATGTTGATGTGGACGGTTAGTGCTACGTGTCATAATTTGATTTGGCCATGTGGAATCAAGAGATGAAGTGGCAGTTAGTGACACGTGGCACGCTGACGTGGACAACATGCCATATATCATGATCTAGTTTGCCCATAGGACCAATTTGATTCGCATTTATTAATTTTAGGGGCTAAATTTATTTTAGGTACAAATAGCGTTTTGACACGTGGACAAACCAAATTATGACACGTGATATTGTTGTCCACGTTAGCATGCAACGTGTCATTAACTGTCATTTCATTGCTTGATTCCACGTGGCCAAATTTCTTTCTAACACGTGGCACTGATTGTCCACATCAGTCTACTACATCAGCACGCTGTCAACAAAAAATTATCAAAATACCAACGTGAGTCACAAAGTGAAATGTCGGGTATTAAATTGAAGCGGGCAAAAATTTAAAATTCAATTTTATGAGTGAGTCAAATTTAATGCCAATTTGATATATCTCTCTCTAATTTTGCGCTCAATCACCCTTGGTTGAGAGGGACTCAATATCCCGGGGTGTCTGGCAATGTGGCAGATCATTCCCCCATTTAGATGAATGTTGGTACGGATAGACAGGGGAATTAGAGTAGGAATTACAATAATATTAGATAATATTAGATGTATTATTGTATATATTTATACACGTTATTTATTAACATAGAAAAATATAAATATTAATATAGAAATAAAATTTTTTATATTAATATTTATATTTTTAAGATGATATGCATAAATTATTTTAAAAAATATATCAAATAAGATACATTTTATGTGTTTCTTAGTATATATAATTTAATATTTTTAATTATTTATATATTTTATTATTAAAACTAAAAGTTAAAATTATTGAATTATTATATAATGAATTCATAAAACTACTTGGATAATTAATTAAGTTATCATGTTACCAAAAAACTAATTAAATTATCAATGCATATTTAACCGGTTAAGTATGCTTTTTGGATGTGGATGGATAACGATGAGCCTTATAAATTCTTTTTTTACATATATATGAAGTGTTTCAAATATTAATTATTAAAAATTAATTATAGAAAATTAATTTTTAATTAGTATATTTTTTATTGTAAATTATTTTTTTGGCTCTCACTTTTTTAAAAAAATTAGGGTTAAAATATTAATATTTAAAATTTACAATTTAAAATTGACCAATTGAGATTTATTATTTAGAATTTAGGATAAAAAGAATAATTTAAAAAATGATTATTGATATTAACCAAAAAATAGTCAGTTTTTTAATTGAGTTCATGATTAAAATAATATTTTATCAAAAAAATTTATACAAATTAGTAAAATCTATCGTAAAACCCTTCAAGTAAAATATATTAAAGTTGGTGGAAGTATTTATACAATAATTACTTAATTAGCATCTAATGCTTTTAGGAGAAAACAAAAAGTCACTTGATAAGTTATTTTTTGAAATGAAAATTTTTATTCTAAAAACAGAGATAATAATATGGATACTTATTATAATTAATTTTTGACAAGTTTTTATTATGATCAATATCTTATAATATTAAAAAATTACCATTAACCAAATTCTAGTGAAAATTGTCTATCAAGGTGGATGAAAGAAAAGGGCGTGTTACTAATTGGGATTTTGTGCTCTAAACACATACTGTGTCTAAATTTCCATAACAAATAGAATCAAGCATCATAAAAATTTAAGTTTTATATTATTTCATTATGTCCAAATATATTAAGGTTTGAATTTAGGATAACGGAGAGAAGGAATAGCAGAATAATTCGCAAGAAATGAGTTAAGTTTATTTCAAATAAATAAATAAATAAAAAACAAATAAAGAGAAAAAAAAGTTTTATATTTTATTTCATTGACTTAAAGTTAAAACTTTTGAAAATAAAAAAGAAAAAAGAATTACACGCATTGGGACACATTTGAATTTAAATAGATTTTTTTTATACATAAAATATGATCCAGCCCGGCCCCGGAGGCAGCATCGGGACGCGCACCCACCGAATCAGAGCCCTCTCACTGCTACGATTTTCGAATATGTGGGGTCCACTCCGAACCTTCCTTAAATATTTTAACCTAATTAATCAGTAATCACCAATATTAATCCATCGATCACCACTGTGTGTCCACTGGAAGTCCAATGCACATGCATGCACTATAATCATTCCCTCCACAAAAGGTGAATTTGATTCTCTTTTGCGATGGTGGATTTTGCATGTTTGCTTTCGAAATTTCAGAATAAAGTAGTAAACTGTAAAAGATAATAAAATCATAGTAATTAATAAAAATTGATTTCAACTAGAGATTTTCCTCTTGTATAAAATAGTTGTATATTATAATTTGATAAATGTATTTATTATACATAGAATATCTTTATGTGATAATTTTGGCAAGTATATTCTTTTGATAAATGGAGAAAAATATTTTCTTTTTTCATTCTACAATTTACATTTTGTTATTTCATATCTATATTTATGTTCTCTTTATTTAACAACTAACATTTGAACTTCATTATTTAAAAGTTCACTAATTTCTTTGGGTTTTAGTCAATATATATAATCAATACTAATAGAATGAATGCAAAATATAATGATTTATATTTTTTTGTTAATTTATATATCCTATAATATAAACACTAATTATACTAGTTTATTTGTATAAATATATGCCAAAAATGTGAAAAACTTAAAAAATTAGATATTACAGACAAAAAATTTATTAACTTTCTAAAATTTCTGTTTGCCTTAAAACCTAACTGAGATTTTGTAACAAAATATTTTCTGATCCTAAAATTCAATTACAAAATTTTAATCATAAGACAAAATATCTACTACCCCTACAGTAAAAAAAAAAAAATCGTATCTAGAGTGTAAAAATGTAAAATACAAAATGAAATAAAGGAGCCAAATCCGCTAGGTGGAGTTGTATGTTATAATACGTGACACCCACCACCACTTACCACTCACCACTCTCTTTCTCTTTATAAAGTTTTTCTTCTCTGTCTCACCACTTTCCTTTTCTTTCTCTCACTTTCTCCCCGTTTTCTTCCCCTTTTCTCACCATCCAAACGCCACACCCGCCATGGCGCCGACACTATAGCCCACCCTAACCCCCCACAAATATCCATCCATAAACAATTCCCCAACCAAAACGCCATGAACAACGCTCTCTTTCTATCCACACTCCTGTTATTCTCCGGCATTGTTTCCGGCGGCGATCTAGCCTCCGACAGAGCAGCCCTCCTAACCCTACGCGCCACCGTGGGCGGTCGCTCCCTCCTCTGGAACCTCACGTTACAGAATCCATGCTCATGGACCGGTGTGTTCTGCGAAAACGATAAGAGAAACAGAGTAACAACGTTGAGGCTCCCAGGCATGGGTCTCTCAGGGAGCCTTCCATTGGGTTTGGGTAATCTTACTGAGCTTCAAACCCTATCTCTCCGATTCAACGCACTCACCGGTCCCATTCCCTCCGATTTCGTCAAACTCACCTCTCTCAGGAACCTCTACCTTCAGGGGAACTTCTTCAGTGGCCAAATCCCTGATTTCTTGTTCTCTATGCAGAATTTGGTTAGGTTGAATTTGGGGAACAACAATTTCAGCGGCGAGATCTCCCCCAAGTTCAATTCTCTTACTCGTTTGGATACTCTGTACTTGGAGAATAATCACTTCACTGGGAGCATCCCTGACCTTAGTGTTCCGCCGCTGCATCAGTTCAACGTGTCGAATAATCAGTTGAATGGTTCGGTTCCGGAGCGGTTTTCGCGGTTCGATGGAAGCGCTTTTGCTGGGAATGAGCTCTGTGGGAAGCCCCTTCGAGCTTGCCCTGGTGGTGACAATGGTGGAGGAGGGAGCCATAAGAAGAAGAACAAGCTCTCTGGTGGTGCAATTGCGGGTATTGTTATTGGTTCTGTAATTGGAGCCATTTTGATTCTGCTGCTTTTGTTCTTGTTATGCACAAAATCCAGAAAGAGTGATTCCAGGGAGGTTTCTGGGGCTGCACCTCCCAAGAGTGTTGAGGTTGCTGACGTGGCACGTGATAATGGCGGCGGCAGCGGTGGTGGTGGGGCTAGTGGCTCTTCGGCTGTTGCAGCTTCAAAGGTTGAAGGCAAGAGCAATGGTGGGAAAAGTTTGATTTTCTTTGGTGATGTGAATAGGCCGTTTGATCTTGAAGAGTTGCTGAGGGCTTCTGCTGAGGTTCTTGGGAAAGGGACATTCGGAACGACGTACAAGGCGACGATGGATTTGGGGATCAGCGTGGCGGTGAAGCGGCTGAAGGACGTTACCCTGCCGGAGAGGGAGTTCAGGGAGAAGATAGAGCAGGTTGGGAAGATGGTTCATGAGAATTTGGTTCCACTCAGGGGTTACTACTTCAGCAAAGATGAGAAGCTTGTTGTCTATGATTACATGCCCATGGGAAGCTTGTCTG
>JASCZI010000038.1:143118-159069 GCA_036250425.1 Stylosanthes scabra
GTTACATGGTAAAAAACAAAAAAGAATGTGAATATGTGATTCTTTTCTTTCTTTTTCTTATTTGCTTTGTTGTCATTTTTGGACTGTTTCAACTTTCAATTCTGTATGTATATATTTTTTATTCTTTGTGTGTGTCATGACTCATGATGCTGATTCTTTAGTTTATAAGTTAAGTGAATGATTGTGGCTGTTGTTGTTGTGTCTACTTTAGGGTAGATCATTGTGTAACTAGCTGTTGCTTTTTATTTGTCCCTTTGTGTTTCTAATTTGTTTTTCTGAGTAGGAGGCTTCTAGTTAGTGACAACATTGTTATCATAATTGGTTTTGGTGGCCATTGCACATGGCTGATGAAAACTTGCATCAGGAGTTATCTAAAGTATTTTCTGAGAAATCTGAATTTTTGTGAATCTTAGATGATTCTGAATTTTCTTAATTCCCGTTTCTTTGCTTGATTTTCTTTTAGTGGTTATATGTCACAGTGTGCATTGACCTTGAACATGATATTATGCTTGTTACAATGATCAATATTTATGATCCTTTTGCAACTTTTAAGTTGAATGAACATGCAAATTTTCAGAACTTAGATGCAAATGAATGGATTTAGTATTAGAACAGCTTATTTGACATAGTTGCTATTTTTGCCTTTTCGGTTTTCATGTTATAGCGAATAATGGAGCTGGGAGGACTCCCCTGAATTGGGAAACAAGGTCTGCCATTGCTCTTGGCGCTGCTCGCGGGGTTGCATACCTACATTCACATGGACCAACATCCTCCCATGGAAACATCAAATCCTCGAATATCCTTCTCACAAAATCATTCGAAGCTCGTGTCTCCGACTTTGGCCTTGCTCATCTTGCTCTCCCGACCGCCACACCCAACCGTATTTCCGGTTATCGCGCCCCGGAGGTTACAGACTCTCGCAAAGTATCACAAAAGGCAGACGTCTATAGCTTTGGTATAATGCTCTTGGAGCTTCTCACGGGGAAGGCTCCCACTCATTCGTCACTGAATGAAGATGGTGTAGACCTCCCAAGATGGGTCCAGTCCGTGGTTCAAGACGAGTGGAACACCGAGGTTTTCGATGTGGAGCTCCTTAGGTACCAGAATGTTGAGGATGAAATGGTTAAGCTGTTGCAGCTTGCGCTTGAATGCACAGCTCAATACCCAGACAAGAGACCTTCAATGGATGTCATTGAAAGGAGGATTCAGGAAATTTCACGTTCTAGTTTAGAGAGAGAGGAAGAAGAAGAAAAGAATGAATTTTCGCAGCAGTACTACTCTGTTGATTCTGGTCCGCCACAAGCTTGAACATAGAATTGAAGAGAGAAGCCCTTCATTATTTCACCATTGCCCTGTTTTTGGCATTGCATATTATTGTAGTTTGTTTGTTTGTTTGTTGATTCATTGAACTTTCATAGAAGCAGTTGTTTATGATCTCTTGTGTCTTAACTCCTCAATCCCCTTTTGTCATTTGCCTTGAGTCTTGTTTTGGGGTTTCAATGTTACTACTTACTATAGCCCCAAATTCATTTACATTACATTCACGAAAAGACATTTATTTACTTATATTTTTATTTTCACAGGATTTGGTGTGAAATGTTAAATGTGAATACTTTGTTTGGATTCTAGAATATGTTTCTCCTTCAGTTCTTCCTGCTTAGTGCATATTGTTGGAATGTTGTCATAATTTTTTTGAGCAAATTGTATTCATATCTTTTATATTTGATGAAATTTAACTGTCTTTTTGCTAGTTTTTAAAATATAAATTACTCTCATGGAATTTGGTAATATATACATTAAACACTAATATAAATAGAACATTATCTTCCTCAAAAAAGAGTTTAATGTTATATAAACAAATATATAATGATGATATATGTTGCCAAATTTTAAATTATGTCAATACAATTTTCTCTGCCACCCAATTTTTAATGTGACAATCTATACTTATATATAAGATGAACCATCTATAATTTTCAATTCTGAATCATTTCCTTTCAGTTGCTTTTGATTAAGCATTACTTCCAAGAACCTAAATCAGAGCTTTCATCTAATTATTTTGATGTTATAGAGGAAGCATAACTCAGTCTTGCCTTTGTTTATATTTTAATTGAGTTTATCTTTACATGAAATTTAAAGGAATGATTCTTTCTAGATTTATAAAATAGGAAAATATATTGTACTTATAGTTTACTAAATGAGTTAAGCCAAGAGTGGAGGTTTCATCTATTTCTGACTATGGAGAAGTTTCCTCCAAATTTAATGCATTATTGCATTAACATGCCACTTGGAAGCATTATTTAGTTCCTCTTACTACTTGGCGTATTCATTGGATTATACTCACAGGTTATAAATTAAGGTAACATAAATATTTTTATAATTTTACATTCAATTCTGCATATTTATTATCATTTTTATTATCCTATGAGTAAACGGTCCATACAAGATTAAAACACTAATAAAACTGACTATCAATAATTTAAATAAACTGTGCAACTATGAAGAATTATAATTGTCGAGTCACATTACTAGATGATCTTAGCTGGCTGTTAAGCATCCTACATGGCATTAATTAATTTTATTTTGAAAATTAATAAGTGAAATTAGGTGCAGTGCAGAAAGGAAAGACTAACTCTTTCTAACGATTTCATTAATAAGTCTTGTTACGAACTTTTTCTAATTATATCATAATAGGCAATTTGTGTTGCTTTATACCATTTCATGCAAATTCAGCTTTTTCTCACCCATACTGAAAATGATTAATGTTTTTTTTTTTTTCTCTTTATGTTAAAAATAATACTTTTTTTTTTGTTTTTTGCTTTATATTATTTATATAAAAAAAAGAACTAACAACAACTTAGCAGCCTTCACAAATCACAATTCACAAAGATTCTGTTACGGCTCTCTTTTAAGGATTGAGCAACATCTGTGTGATGATGTCTTCAAATTCCAAGATAGATCTATGGCTAAAGAATAAGAAATTAGGGGAAAAAAAATTAGATGTGAAAAAATTTTATACTAAGGGTAACGTGCTTTTCTTTTAAGGCATTTATTCTTCTTCGTGGATATTGACAATATATTCTTCTTTGTTGCACTTCTTTTGAATAATTTTACACTGTCAAAACGTTTTCTTTTTGACAAAAACTTGGGGTGTTTGTTGAAACTTAATTGTAAAGAACTATGCTTTATAACTTATAATCTGAAATTATAGCCATCCGAGACAAAAAGGAGATAAAGACATGTGTATGTAACAGAGGAAATCTAGTTAGCTTGCTTTTACTTGTAATGCAATTTTGATTCGTTGAAACTTAGTTGTTCCAGTTGGTTTGAAGAGTGATGATCTTAGCTTAAGTCATTACAAATATTCCATCACATGATTGTTTTATTTTTCCTTTCTTTTATTATTATTATTTAAAAAATAGTTATTATTGTATTTTTATATTAACATATTATCTATATGAACTAAAAATAGGATGTAAGCTCTATTTATATTGAAAGGTCTCTATGATATGATTAATTTGAGTCCACAAAAAAATTGTGAGAAACATAGAAGCGTCAATATCTGAAGCACGAATTTAGGTAATTTGAAAACTTGAAAGATTAAAGTTTACTTTATAACTTCAATTGAAAAGGATATATTTGCTAGATAAGAGATGATTCTCAATTCTCAGTCATAATATGTTTCTTTTATTATTATTTTTTTCTTTTTGTAAAATAGAGGCCAAGGCCAAAGAAACAGCAAGGATAATATGTTTCTTTTTATGATAACAGACCTTGAGCAATTTTTTTTTTAAACGATTGAGTTGGGCAACAATTCTCAATCCTAGACTAAAGAACAACTGTTTTTATTTATTTATTTTTTTAACTGCTACATGCCAACCCCCACTGCCTAGCTGCGTTTTTATCTTTCTAAATTGTCAATCCATTACGTTTGGATCTCAATGTGCCACTAAAATGTGGATTTATCTTGGGCTGATAAGCCATTTTGTTAAAAAAAAACGAAATATGCTATTTGGATATTTCTTTTGGTAGTGTAATTTTTGGACGTTCAAAAACTAGTAAGCTCCCAGATAAAAATTTTTTTAAAAAATAGTAAGCTCCACCATTTAAAAAAGAAGCCTAACGGTCCAAAAAAAAAGCCTATAGTATTAAAAAAATAAAAAAGAATTGAATTTGGAGAGAAAAAAAAATATTTGTAAAGTAATTAATTGGGCTTAGGCCCCATTAGTTCACAAAAACAAAAAAGAAGTAAAGTAATTAATTAACATATAACTTAAAGGATGGGCTTTTAGCCCTGTTTCTACACCAAAAAAAAAATATAACTTAAAGGATGCCAATCTTGTTAATCTTAAGTTTTGCTCTGTCACGGAGCATCGAGATTTAGTTATAAAGATAAAAAATGTGGAGCTTTACTGTCCAAAAAAAAATAGATGTGAAGCTTTGGCCTTGGTCTATGCGTCTTAAGTTAATCCATCGTATACCAAATGCTGCTGTTGATTTAATGGCTAGACATGCGGCTTCTTCCCAACTTGCTTACATGGAGTGGACTACTTCTGTTGATCTTGTTCGGGTTATTGATCAAGAATATGCTAACTAGTTTGCCTGTATTTGTTTTGTAATTTCTTTTAGTCACCAAAAACATCAAACGAAGTTTTGTTTGTGTTTTTTTTTTTTTTTTTTAAATTTGTTACTGGTAAACTTTAACCTCATAGAAAATGTATGTTTTAAGTTATTGTAAGCAGCAGAGGCTTGGTTGGAGCGGCAAGTTGTTGTGCCTCCCATGAGCTTCATCAAGGTTTCGATTCTCACTAATTGTAGTGAGAGAACCACTAAGTGTGTGTTTGAATTAGCATTTGCAAACTGAGGTTTGAGTAAACTTGATTTTGTAAAATTGATTTTGGGTAGAAATGAGTTTGTGCCAACGTAATTTATGTTTGGTAACTCTATAACAAAATTGATTTTGATAAAATGAATATTGTTTGGATTACATTACTTAAAATTACTTTTAGATAAAAAATTATTAAAAAGGACATAAATTTAAATGAAATATTTATATTATACTATCATTTAATAAAACCCTATTAATATTTACGCAAAAATTAATATTTACTTATTAAATTAAAAATAGCATGTGAAAATTGATAAAAATATAATTTATATCAAAAATAGAAATAATGTATGAATAAATTTAATAATTTATAATTAGTATAAATAAATATCAAATTAAAGATAAAAACACTACTAACTTACATAAAAGATAATATGTATTCCGAAACAATAAGAACACTAAAAAAACATGCATAAAAATACTAAAAATATTTTAAAAAATTAAAATATAAAAAATACATGAAAATACTAAAAATATTAAAAAAAACTAAAATATTTATATTTGGAGTGACTGAAATATGAGTTTTTGGCTGAGAATGAGCTATTAGAACTAATACGCATAAAAATTCAAATATAAATATTATAAAGTATAATACATTAATATAATAAATATAAAAAATAAAAAAAACTCATGTACTCTAAAATATGAGAATACTAAAAATATTAAAAGAAATTAAAATATTTTTTAATAAAAAAGTAGTTGGAACCAATAAATATAAAAACTATAATATAGTACAATATTTTTTTTTAATGAGAAATAATAAATAACAGTATACTAACGTAGTAAATATAAAAAATAGAAATGGACACAACAAAAACTCTAAAAAAACATGCATTAAAAATTAGAATACTAAATAAAAAATAATATATTAAAAAGTTAATATTTATTTATCATTTTAATAAAAAAGTACTAAAAATGATTAAAAAAAAATTAAAACATTTACTTTAGTAGTAACTGAAATGGAAGTTCTTGAAACTTATATGTTAACTGATATTTATTTTAAGAAAGATGCTGTTGAAACCAATTACTACAGATGTGCCAAAGTATGATGATAGATTGTTCATGGTACTTCTTTTTAAAAGAGGAATAAAGGATAAAGTTAGTAGGAAGTCATTAATTTTTTTTAACCAATTCTTCAACGGGAAATGAAAACGCAAAAGCTAAAATTTCTAGCTTCACGTAAACGGGGGTTGAGAACCTAAACCTGCTTCTGCGTTGAGAGCAAAAAAGTAGCCAAACTAAAAAGTACAGCGTTCGAGACACTTCAACGTGCTTCTCTCCCTCCCAACGCTAAACCAAATTTAAGTAGTTAGGGGTGGGGTGGGGTAATGGGTATAACAGCTTTAAGTCATGTCCAAAAAAAAGAAGAGTTATTGTAAGACTACCTGAACGCGTTTCTAAAGATCATCCTAATCAAATTTCCACCCACGTTGGCATGGCTTATAGTTCTCAAAGGAAAAGTATAGGTAATCAATAATTTTTTATCAACAAATTAGCCAACAAAAAATAGAACATTCATAACCATCGTTTATAGAACATCCACAAATGGAAGTAATAGAATATCCAAAACCTAAAGCACCTATTAGCCAACTTTATATTCTTTTAGAAACAGAACATCCGAAACCTAAAAACAGAACATCCGAAATATAAAAAAATAGAACATTCAATTTAAGTTGTTGGCTGATGTTGGCTAAATTTTTATTAGTTATCTAGCATTGTTGGGTCTCAAAATATTAAAGGATAAGATAATATATGAGAGATCTTGAATTACAATGATGTGTTTTAAAGGGTTTATTGTCTTTATGGGTGAAATTTTTTTCATTTCCTTTTTAAATGGAGTGAATTTTTTTCCATTTCCTTTTTAAATGGAGATCGCTTTTTCAGTTTATTATTACAATCATGCTACATGTACACCTCTTTTCCTAACCAAGTCAAACCAAGTGAATTTTGCTCACTCTCACGCGTACGAACAGAATATTACTACTAGAACAAACATAAAATTTAAAAATAAACGAACAGATTTTAAAACATGTTCATATCAACTATAAAAACATATTTGTTATACACTGTTCGTACAGTGCGCGCGTGAACAACTTGGTTAAACTTCGTTGAGAAAAATAGGTGTACGTCTAAAATTATTGTTATTCTTATTATCCAAAATGATATATGATCATTGGAAAAACTGGATTCAATGAACTTATGGCCACAAATTGAGCAAAAACAAAGATAGATATGGATCAATCAAGTTGGATTCATCTACTAGTTAGCTCACTAGTTCGCTTAAACAAGTGTCGGGGGCTTCGAATTCAATTTTATGCATGCAACAACCTATTGGCTCATGATAAATTATTAAATGAAGCTTCAATCCACAACAGATCAGTCATTGGCTTGTTGGGTTAAATGATATCGTGGGAAACGGGAAAAAAAAAGGATAGACATGGATCAATAACAATAGAGACCAATTTCTCTTGATTCTAAAAAATGTTTCGGAACAAGATCAAACAACAATAGAAATTGTACTGAGTTTTTTTAAGCTCAATTAGATATGAATAAGATTGACAATGATATTATTATGAATTCGGCATAAAGCAATCATATTCCTTTTCACCGAAGAGATAAAGAGCATGGCAGGTAAGAGACCTTACAAAGTTTTATTACTGTACAAAGTACATGCACTCTTTCTTTGAACCACAACTAATTTCATGGTGAGGAGATACAAAAACGTCTCACAACTAATACTCATGGTGGAGGAAAAAAAAAAGACCACAACTAAGACTAAAGAGAATGTATTCAACAAGGTATTTCATCAGCACCGTGAACATCTATAACTAAAAATTTTGAGATATTGATAGAAAAGAAGGATCATTTTGCAGTTTTGGAATGTTTGATTAACCAGTCAATGACCACATCTATGTTTACAGAATCCTTGCATGAGATCATATAGCAGCATACCTCTCTGTCTTTAATTGACTCAAGTTCTCTGAAAAAAAGCACACATGGAGAAAAAGATTTACCTAATAGTAATACATCAAGACAATTTCAATCAAGAAAAATGGGGTTAACTATGTTTTTGATCCTTGAATTGGCAATTAACCTTTGGTCACTATAAACTTTTTTCTGTGGTTTTGGTCCAAAAACTTTCTTGAACTTAGAGAGAGATATTTGCAATTTGAATCATAGGTCAGAAATCGATATGTATGTGGGATGATAACACACACCAATTTCTTTCACTCTTTCTAGAAAATTTTGAACCAAAACCATGAGAATATTTACAAGGACTAGTCCTACTATAAAATTGTTTACAAGGACCAAAATTTACTTAACCCAAAAGAAGACGGAAAAAAAATGATATTATCAATTTGCGGAAAGATAGCTTAAGTACTCTGAACTCACAGTTGATCTACCAATGCTTGCTTGGAGAGTGCTTCTGACTTGTCAATTTTGTTTCCAAGAACAAGCAAAGGAATTCCACCTAGAGAAGGCTTCATCAAGAGCTCATGCAACTCGCTTCGAGATATTGGAACACTGTCTCTGTCAGCAGCATCTACAACATACCTGTTTTTGCATATCCATCAATTGAGAGAACTTTAATACACATGACAAAGAGAACAATGCTCAAGAATCTTTGTTTTGGTCACCGAAAACAGTAAATATTGATAAGAGCAAGTACAGAGTTTTCTGTTGTTCAAAACCATTCCCGGGTCATTATTAATTATGTAGACTTCCAATTTTCTCTCCCTGCTAAAAATTCTTAGGGAATGGAAATGATGAAGGCATTGTTTGCGATTTAGAATGCTATTGTTCCCTAAACTACCGAGTTACCTTCCATTTGATCTACTCTCATTACTAGAGCTTCCATAAATCTTCTTCTAGCAGGCCAAATTATCTACAATATTTGCTACTTCAACTTTCTTAATCCTATCTTGTTTACAGTGAGCACTCGTCCAACTTAACAGTCTCTTATCTCTATAACATCGAGCTTAATATTTCATGTTCCAAAATAGCACTAGAGTGCAATTTCATTTTCAGCCCCTCATTTTGAATCCTATTGTCTACGAATCCCTTTATTTTTGGGTAGATTTGTATGATATACACAAAATACTTAAACCACATGATTTGCTTACAAATGGGAAGTAGTTCCCATGACGAAATCCTACTCTGTAGATAGTTTGATGTATAATATCTAACAACACACAACTTATGATTCAAATTCAATATAAAAAATCATCAAATCAAAGTATAGAAGATGAATGTGCCATGAGTGTAAAAGTCAGAGTAAGAGAGAACATTAAGGGAGACAATACACTATAGCGGAGACGCCACGACAGTAGCGCTCCCACATTGTTCTGAACCTCCTCTGGCCACCAAGGTCCCAAAGCTTTATAGTGACATTCCCCTTGGTGACTTTCCTCATGTTGAACCCAACCTGGTTTTCATACCAAAACATTAGTATCCTATTACAACTACAAACAAAGTGCTTAGAATATTCAAACATACAATACAATTGAAAACATGAAAAAGAGAAAAAAAAAAAGATACCCACAGTTGGAATCATGTCCTCACTATAGCCCCCAGTCTGGTTTAAAAAAATAAAAAAAAAATTAAGCCATTAATTCAGTAAATTGTATTGAATTGAATTTTTAGGGCAAGAAATTTCAGAATGCATGAAACTCACAGCAATTGAATTAACAAGAGAAGTCTTCCCTGCATTCTGAAGGCCTACAAGAGAAAGCTCCATCTCCTGTTTAAAAAACAAGCTGAAAAACAAATAGAAAAAGAACAACAAACAAAAAAAATAAGAGTTAGAAGTAAGAACATTGATGAAGCCAAAACCTCAAGGTAAAGAAAAAGGAATACATGAAATTGAAGACAGAATATGAAAAGATGAATAAATGAGAAGATGTATGAACCTGCGAAGCCAATTGAGAAGGGAATCCCAGAGACCCATTAGGGAATTGAATTTGAATGAAAGGGAAGAGAATAGAATTGAGAAATTGAGAATTGGGAAGAAACAAGAAAGAGGAGAAAGTTGGGGGATGAGGAAAACGACAATAGAAAGTAGAGTTTTGAAAGATAGGAATCTAAGGAGAAGTGGTGGTGGCTACCGGTTAATAGAGAGGGATCCGAATACGACGACATAACATCATTTACTAAGATTGTGTTGTGTTTTCTTGGGTTTCTAGTACCTTGTGTTAGCCGCTTTCTAATATCTCTATCTTTTAACTTAACTTAATCTAGTACGTATTTAGAATTTAGAAAATAAAATAAATCAAACCAAAACATTCCCCTCCAAACCAAAAGCATTGAAAGCATAATTTGCAAATCACACTCGAAATCATTCGTGCGAGAAAATGTTAGGTAAGTAAGTGAATTTTTAATCAAATTTTAACTAACGTGTCTTCTCTTTCTTTTTTCTTTATGGTTTTTGTTCACTTAGAATTAATTTAGTTGGTAAAAATATTCGTACACCTAGCCATTTTTTTAGCCAAATCAAACAAAAAGCCTACAATTCACCTTCAAATCATAATCTAAATAGACACCCAAAAAAATCATAATCCAAATAATAAATTATTATCTAGTCTAGATTGATATCTTGCTAGTGTTTTGTGGGAAGCATTAGCTAAATGTGGTGTAATACATGTAATATATATCTAAGGAAAAAATATCAAAATTACTCATAAAAGATTCAATAGCTGACAAAACTATTATGAAAGAAAGAAATGAGTTTTCCACCTACGAAAGATTGGTTTTATATGATAAAACTATCCAAACGTCATTAACGAAGCATTGATTTTGGATAGTTTTGGATATTTTTATCATACAAAACTTATCTTTTATGAGTAATTTTATCGGCGTCCAAATCTTTTATGGGTAGTTTTGGTATTTTTTTCTATATCTAATTTAATTCATAATTCACGAATTCTCTTACATTAGTAATTTATGTATTGTGTTATAAAAGATTAAGTTAAAACATTAATAATAGTTTGAAAAAAAATTCGTTATTTATTTTTTATTTAACCTATGTATTCTTTTTTCCTGTAGGTCACTTTAGAAATCACATCCTGATCCTGGTTTTGGTGTGGGGAAAGCACATGGTCAGAATCTTGATAGACTTGTACCACCTAGCAGTTAGCACAGAACAAGTAGTCAAACACAAAATCAAAGGGAGCCAGCAAGTAGGAAGAAGAACCTATCCACATAACCATTGTTCAAGTTCTCAGGGATCCAACCTCCATTGGGGTCCTTGATTGTGAACCCCATCGCCACACTAACAAGCATGAAAAGCGAGTTCCCAAAGCTCTTTATCCCATCAGGGGCATGTCCATTAAGAACTCCAACTAACCCACATTACATTGAGATATCGTTGATCAAAGAGGCTGCATTATTATGTACATTCAAGAGAAGAATTTTGAACATTGAGAGAAATTTTTCTATCCATCTTTGTTATTCATGACTAAAAGTTGCCATCTAATTGGAAACCCAAAAGTACATGACAATTTTCTTTTTCTTTTTTTCCATGGCCAAAGTCTAAAACCATGTCTGCTTTTTTATACATAGATGTTACACATTAGATATGTACATCAAAGAGGTATATTTTTAAAAATTAATTCATCCAAGAGGCGGCTCTAGACAACTGTTAGAACCAAGAAGACCAAGCCTGTAGCGGTGTAGATGGCAGAGGCGAGCATACCGCAGCGGACTAGCTTGAGGTTGATGTGTGGACCAACCAGTCTGAGTTCGATAAGCCTGAGAACAAGCTCAAGCGACATCACCACCAGCAATGAGGACAAGAAGCAGATGCAGGAGGCAGACCTGAAGACCAAGTGCAACTTGACAAAATCAAGGTCGAAAGGGGCCGGCACGGGGAAAAAGATGCTGATGAACGTTGTGAAGGCGAAGAGCATGTTGAATTTAACCAGGACGTCTTGGAAGCTCGCTATCTCCGGCACGGGGTTAAAGAGGCTGAACGTTGTGAAACCAAAGAGCGTGTCGTATTTAGCCAGGATGTCTTGGAAGCTCGCCATCTCGGATGAACACACAATGAATTGGCTACCTAAATTGAATCACCAAGCATTAAAAACTCAATGAACACACAACACAATCATTTTAGTAAATTGACTACCTAAAGTTGTCAAACTAATTTCACTATCATTAAGGTGACAATTCAGCACATCTACTTGTTCTTATGCCAATGTGAAATTCAGCTAGGCTACTCATGCCAAGGCAATCTCTCTTGCTTTACACGCTTTCCATTTTCCAATCTTTACTTCTTTACTTCAAGAAATTAAACAACTTATAGATTAGGCATTACTATCTTATTTTTTGGAAGGCCAATTAGAAACCTTTTCAGTATACTGGATCTACTTATGTAATCAATGACAATGGGCTTTGATCTTTGAATGTCAAAATATGAAATTCATATCAATTTTTTCTTATAGGCATGCCTTGGTATGGTCCTTTGACTTATGATGTGAGAAACCACAGAAAACATACATGATAAAGGAAGAATTGTTTGTGTTTATTGGTGAATGAAGCAGGGCTAAAATTAGTGTGAAATGAGCAATGGAATAAGGCAAAAGAAATGCAGAAAATGAAAGAAACAAGTTTCCGAGCATTAGAGTCTCAAGCTCTTGTATAGTCAAGAAATCAGTTTTTATGGACAAGGAAGCTGAAATGAAAGAAAAGGATAATAGGGGTAGAGTTTGACCTACAATTGCTATGATATGAACCCTGAAGCCAGGTGGTATATATATAAGTGGGTTCTACTATGACGATTTTGCTTGCAACTTTGATGATTTTGGAATGATTAATTGGAAAAGAGAAGAATGATGTATTGAAAGGGAGTTGAAAAATTAGATGGTTTGGAAGGTGAATTGAAGGCAACAAGAACATGAATGGGAAAATTGAAACCCTAAAGCATAAAAGAGTGATGAATTAAATCCCAAAACCTAATTTGTAGCACGACATTTTCAGTGAATGCGTGTCCAATTAAAGATGCTCTAAGACCATTGTACCTGAAGCTTGAACAGAGAGAAGAAGGAACAGAGGCAATCACACAGACACGGCGGAGGAGGAGGAGGAGTCTGACACTGTGACAGTGATGTCAGGAGAATGGAGATGGAGGTCACCTGTCCTGTGAGCTTGTGACTATGTGAGTACTGAGTAAGGCAGTGACCTCTTTTTTTTTTTTTTTTTTTAATAACGGGTCAGGTATGGGTGAATCGGGTGGGTAGTGGGTTTTTTTGGACTGAGGGTAGTGGGGTTCAGGAGGACATTTTATTTTGGGCTGCCGAAAACCTCTAACCTAACTCGTTTATCGTTTTTGCGAGTTAGGCGAACCCTATTTATGGATTCTCTCTGTTGTGCCTGTTATGTCTCCTCAGAATTTTTTTTATTTTTTTTTTCTCAAACTATAGAGTAAAGTGACAATTAAGTGGTTAAGAATTTTGATCTCGGATTAATTAGTCTCTGAATAATAAAGAATACAAACTAGGTCCTCAGTGATAGAAAATACTTGACACGTTAAATTCTTCCGCAATTAAGAATGCAAAATAGAATATAGTTGCCTAAGTATACAATACGCATTCTAATTCTGCCACCCACGTTAGCATTATACACCCTTGTTGTTGTTTCTATTCCAATTTGTTAGTTGACTCTCATTATCTTGGAAACTTGGAGTGGTACTTTCTTTCGGGAAATTCTATGGTGTGGTTTGAAGAAACATCCAAACCATATGGATTTGAGGTGCATGTTTCTATTTGATGACACATGTGCAGGGAACAACTTTTAAATTTAGTTAAAAAACTGACGGTTACAGTAAGTGATACCCTCATAAATGAAAAAAGTTAAAACATAATAATAATAATAAATATTATTTTGTTTTCAATCTTTTGGGACAAAAAATACTGATTATTACTAGGTGAAGAATAAGTGAATATTTTTTTATTTTTATTTATAATACACGAATTAAATATCAGATTGGCCTATGATATTTGGGGCTACGATTAAATTGGTCCCGAAATTTAAATGTTATCAAATTATTCTCCCACTTTTATGAATATGACTCATATTGACCCTTTCGTTAAAAAAACGTTGATTTGACAATTAATTGTCCACGCCGACGTCTAATAAAACGACGTCATGATATGTTTGTGCCAAGAAAGTACCAAAATGACGTCATTTGAGAGTGAAAGAAGTTAAAATCTATCTTTCAATGTGTTATGTAAGAGAGATTTTAACTTCCTTCGACCTTAAACGATGTCATTTTAATACTATGATGACACAAACAGATCACAACATCGTGTTATTAAAGTTCAGCATGAACAATTAACGGTCACATCAGCATTATTTTGACGGACAACCTTAAAAGGGCTAATGTGAGTCACAATTGTAAAAGTGAGGGACCAATTTGATAACATTTGAATTTCGGGGGCTAATTTGATCGTAGCCGCAAATTTCAGGGGCCAATTTAATATATAACTTTATAATACGCATCAATTTTTTACTTGATGCTATATTTGGTTACTAATGGTGCATTTATTTTGATGGACTGAGATTGAGACTAGGAAACTGAGATTCAGTATCCTGTTTGTTAGTCAGAGATTGAAACTAAAATTTCAGTCTCAGTCCCCAGAATTTCAGTATTTTCAGTACTTTCAAATTTGAGGAACTGAGGATTGGGACTGAAACTTTAATAATATTTTTTTACTCAAATACCCTTAATTAACATCATAGTTTTCAATACTAATATTTATTTTTGCTCAATCAACTTAGTTTAATCTCTATCTCTCAGTCTCTATCTCTAATTAATTTTAAACCAAACACAATACACAAATCTATTTCAGTCTCAGTCTCAAAACTAAAATGGAACAAATATGCTCATCAACATCAAATGGTTGGTTTGTTATATTTGATTTCCTTTACGAATGTCACCCAAAAAAAAAAGGGTAAAGAACACACAAATGTTACGAAAACAATATTTCTTTTATGAACTATATTAGGAGTAGTACATTAAAATTAGTAATTAATATATAATATATATTAAAATATAAAATATATATTAAAAATAAATTAAATAACATATATTATAAATAAATATATTTTATCTAATTTTAATAATTAATTTAGATGTATATATACATTTTTTTATTTTTTCCTATTTTTTAGTCACATTCATTGCATACTTTCTTATTTTTATTTAAGTTATAATGTATTAATATATCTATTATAAATAAATAAATTTAATGATGAATTTATATTTTTATTTAAAATTTTCATGATTAAATCATTATCTTTTAATTATAATGTATTAACGTATTTATTTTAATGTTTAATCACATATAGAGTTAATTATATAATACATGTTCCAATTTCCAAATCACACGTAAACTTTTAACAGGTTTAAAATAACAAAATAAATACATCAATATGTTATAACTAAAAGATAGTTATTTAATCATGAAAATTTTAAATAAAAAATCTCTAAATTTAGATCAATAAGATGTATTTAACAAGAGGTAAAGTGGTAAATCACTAATATTATTCTTGAAAAAATTTTATAAGCTAATAAAAAAGGCTCCGAATTTTTATTAACGACTAAAATACCTCGCAAGTTTGATATATGTAAAAATATAATTTTATCACATTTTTAAATAATTAGGGTATTAAGGACAAATTTGATGATTTATTCTTAAAAAAAATGAAAATTTAATGAAAATATATATACAATGCAATGAAAGTGAATGAAAAAATTATCTTAAATACACACTTAAATCAGGATAAGAAAATATACAATGAATATGACTAAAAAAAGAGAAAAGAATAAAAAAATGCTATATAATTAAAATTAGATAATACATATTTATAAATAAATATATATATATTATTTAATTTATTTTTAACGGTAATATTATACGTATATCTCTTTTTGGTGTACACTTCCAATCAAGTCCCAAAAGAATAGATTTTTATATATACAACGAACATATTTTCATAGTTAACATGAACAGATTTTAAAACCTGTTCGTTTGCTTTTAAAAATCTGTTCGTTCTAGTAGTAAAAT
>JASCZI010000038.1:159193-176850 GCA_036250425.1 Stylosanthes scabra
TGTTTGCTTTAAAAAATCTGTTTGTTTAGGGCTTGATTGGAGATGTACACCAAAAAAAAATGTACAACAAGATTAATTCAATTTCTAATATATATTTTATATTTTAACATATATTAATTATTAATTTTAGTATATTCCTAATATAATTTGTAAAAGAAATATAACAAAATAACTATTCACTAGCATATTAATTCAATTAAAACCAAATACAACATCAAGCAAAGACTTTACCTGTGTTATAATAAAAATAAAAAATATTCAATTATTCCTCACCTTATATTTTTTTACGACAAGAATTAAAACAAAACATTATTATTATTATTATTATTATTATTATTATTATTATTTTATCGTTTTGCGTATTATAATTATTGGCACTGTCAAGTTTTTCCAATTCCAATGCAAGATCTGAGGCAGCCATAATTGTTTGTCGCGTCACCAAATAACAATGCCCACATTAAATCCATATGGTATGGATGTTTTTTTAAATCATACCATAGAATTTCCCCTTTCTTTTTGGTTATCCTTCATTCTTCACCTCCCTTTTATTTGTGGGATTTTATGAGTTATTTTGAATCCAAAAAATAAGAAATACAAATGCTTTGTCGTTGTTGGATTTGAAAGAGAAGTTGTGGGTGATATGGAGAGTTGAGGGGTTGGAGGTTGCTAGCGTAGTAATGAGCCGTTTAGGTGTGGTTGATATAGGTTGCATTCGGGTTTTAGAATTTTTTTAAAAATAAAAGATCTGTTATTATTATTTTTATTGGGGATAAATTTGTTGAAATATTATAATTGTAATGTTAACGATCATTGTGAAAATTAAAAGACTTTAGGAACAATTTTGAGTTTAACAAAACATTTGAAGACACCTTGCTTTTTTATTTTTTACTCCATTTTAATTTCATCTTTGAGAAGAATACTATAATTTGACTCGTCATAATATCTTTAAGCTTCCACTCCATACTTTCCATTTTTGTGTTTCTCATCGTTGAAGTATACATCATCCTTTAAATGGGAAAAACAAAGTTTAACTTCTTTACATCCTATTTAAAAACTTTTAATGATATGAAATTAAATTGAATTCCTATAAAAATTAAACTCCAATAAAAATTAAATTAAATTATCATGTTTCGAATAAATCAATAAAATTATAGAATTGATGAATTGAAATGTACGTTCAAACAATTTTATCATTTATTAATATTATATTATATTTAAATTATAAATATACCTAATTCATTAAATTATCATCTTTATCTCTTTAAAAAAATACAAAAGAATAATAAAAAAGGGTAAAAGAATAAAAAGTATAAGAAGGAAAAGCGTAAAATACATACTACTAATTTTCTTTTGTCTAAAAATTAATTAATTTTTTTTAAAAAAAATTGAAAAGTGACCCATTCTGAATATAAGAATAGGATCCTAGAAACTTTTTGAATAAAGAAAGATAATTTAACATATATTTTTTAAAACTAAATAAAATAAAAAAGAAAAATATATACAGTTAATGAGGTGGGAGAAGAACGTGTTAGTCGATAAGCACAATGCTCAAGAGGGGGGTGAATTGAGTATTTCAACAATAATTATAGTTTTTCGCAGAAGTGTAAATATCTAAAAATTAAGAACAACACAAGTGCTTGTATTAGTATTTTTCCAAGGGACTAAGTCAATTCTTAACCACTTATAAGGAGCTTGTAGTTTCTAAGATCACTTTATATAAATTTAAATGACTTGAAAAAAAGACTCAAGTGTTTTTGCTTAGTATTTTTCCAAGGATTTAAGCCACTTCTTAAGTACTTATAAGGAGCTTTTACTTTGCAAAGATGCTTGTAAAAATAAATGACGGAATTGTAAAAGATAAGGGATAGAAATCGATACACAAGATTTATATTGGTTCGGTGCAATTCTTGCCTACGTCCACTCTTTCTCAATCGCAATTGAGAAGTTCAACTATCACCAAGCTTTAAGGTGCTTGATAAATTGTTTACAAACTTTGAGCTTTAGATCCTAACACCTCACGACGTTACAATAAATCACTCCACTCGAATTAATCATAACTTCAAGAATTTCCTTGAGTGTTTATCTTAATCGACTCTAGTGTTTAATCTCTCAACTCAAAAATAAGAGAACCAATCTCTTATCTTACGAATGAAGTAAACAAAATTTGGTTTCTTACAAGATGAGTATATGAATACAAGATGAAGCTCTATGAACCAAATAAGAAATATCTCTCAAATTGTGCATAAATCACTTTGAAAATGATATAGAATTGAAATATAATCATAAGAAAGCTTAGAATTGATCAAGTATATGAAATTAGGCTTAAAACTATCAATTTATAGACTTCTCAAACCTTAGAGACGTTGGGGAATAATTGTGGTGGAGCCATTTTGTCAAAACTAGCCATTATAGGCTATTTTTCAAACCCATAATCGATTATGACACTAGCCGTTATGAAATTTGAATTTTGAGCAATCATAATCGATTATGGGACCTTCATAATCAATTATGGTGGCGTTACCTCATCATAATCGATTATGAAGGATTCTATAATCGATTATGGTGACGCTACTTCATCATAAACGGTTTTGTGGCTCTTTTGGGGCCCAAACTAAACGTCCACTATAGACTATTATATATCGATCTGAAGCCCCGAACGTTAGCTTTCTAATGCAACAAGAAGTACATCATTTAAACTTCTGTAGCTCAAGTTATTGCCACTTTAGTGCACAAAGGTCAAGATTGACAGCATGTACTAAGCCTTAAACCAACTGTTTTACACAAAACAAGTTATAAAACATTTACGGCTATTGTACGACTATAGTTTTCATAAAACTATTTCTTTAAAAACATTTTCAAGTGTGTGTGTGAGAGAGATAATAAACTTTGGTTCTTGATAAGATAATTACCTAAGTCCTAAGATACTAAACCGTCTTCAATGTTGCGGACTTCGTTTTCTTGTCGCTGTTTGCTTGCCTTCAATGTTTATCATTAACTTCAATGTTTGTCATTCATCAAGACCTAAACACATAAACTATGCATGCATATTGTAACATGGTTTACAATTTTCCCCTTTTTGATAATGAGAAACATTTTTGAGGATATAATTTAAGTAAAAGATTTTAAAAGTAACATGTTTGATAAAACATAGAATATGCATTTGTTATAAAACTTTCAAAAAACTTTCGGAAATTTTGAAAGAGTTCCCCCTAAAACCTTGCATATTTCCCTCTCAATGGATGCATACCATTCTTAAAGACAAACATATTTATCAAACAAGATATGATTAATTTGCAAAACACTTTTGATATATCCTCAATTATTTTCCCCCTTTTGACATTATCAAAAAGAAAAAGAAAAATAATAAACAAGTTGTCCCCCTATATAAATCAAGTTTATCGCATGCATATTAACTAAAATAGGTGTACCAAGCTTACTTAGTCATTCATCAAAACATACATATTAACTAAATGCATAAACAAGCATATTAGAAGTTTCAAATACACAAAATAACATGAACAAATATCTAATAAAAAACAATGATGCTAATTGTTACTTATTATAAATATCCTAACCAAACAAAAAATGCATATATTATGTGCTAAAAACCTGCAAAACAAGTTTAAGAGGGAATCTTCGACGCCCAAGTTAGTAAACTTATCATAAAGCAATATAAAAGCAATAAACATTAATGCAATTACATTAGAGAGACATCTAAGATACCAAGTTCATTACGGATATAAAAGAAACTTTCTTTGCATAAAGGTTTAGTGAAAATGTCTGCTAGTTGTTACTAGTTTTAACAAATTCAATAACCACATCTCCCTTTTGAACATCGGCCCTTATGAAATGATGTATAATCTCAATGTGTTTAGTCCTTGAATATAAGATTGGATTCTTTGTTAAAGTAATTGCACTAGTGTTATCACATTTTATACGAATGTGATCAAGCATGAGTCCATAGTCCACAAGTTGTTGTTTCATCCAAAAAATTTGGGCGCAAAAACTTCCCTCGGCTACATACTCGGCTTCGGCGGTAGACAAGGCTACACTTTCTTGCTTTTTACTATGCCATGAAACTAATGAGTTTCCTAAAAGGTGGCATGTACCATTTGTACTTTTCCTATCCAATTTGCAACCCGCAAAATCGGAATCGGAATATCCTATAAGATCACATGTTGATCTTTTAAGATACCACAATCCAACATTCAAAGTTCTTATGAGATACTTCATAATCCTTTTCACCGCACTTAAGTGGGATTCTTTAGGATTAGCTTGGTATCTCGCACACATGCAAACACTAAACATTATATCCAGCCTACTTGCCGTTAAATAGAGTAAAGATCCGATCATACCTCGATATTTCTTCATATCTACTTCTTTACATTTGTCATCTTTGTCAAGGTAGCATGAAGTGCTCATTGGTGTATCAATTGATTTGGCATTGTCCATCCCAAATCGTTTGAGCAACTCCTTGCAATATTTAATTTGACTAACGAATGTACCTTCTTTTCCTTGCTTAATTTGTAGACCAAGAAAGAAATTGAGTTCACCCATCATGGACATCTCAAATTCGCTTTGCATTAGATTGGAAAAGAACTTGCAAAGAGATCCGTTAGTTGAACCAAATATAATGTCATCAACAAGGATATCTTTGTTTTTATTCATGATAAAAAGAGTTGTATCAACCTTCCCTCTTCTAAATCCTTTTTCGATAAAAAACTTGCTCAATCGTTCTTACCAAGTTCTAGGAGCTTGTTTGATACCGTAAAGAGCTTTCTTTAATTTAAAAACATGGTCGGGATATTCAAGATCCTCGAAACCCGGAGGTTGTTCAACATAAACTTCTTCTTGAATAAAACCATTTAGAAAGGCACTTTTGACATCCATTTGATAAAGTTTAAATTCATTTGAAGATGCAAATGCAAGTAACATTCTAATAGCTTCTAATCTAGCTACCGGTGCATATATTTCGTCATAATCAATGCCTTCCTCTTGATTATAACATTGATTATAACCTTTAGCTACTAATCTAGCTTTGTTTCTAACAATTGTACCATTTTCATCTAATTTATTTCTAAAAACACATTTTGTTCCAATAATTGTGTGATTATTTGGTCTAGGCACCAATTCCCAAACATCATTACGTTTAAATTGGTTAAGCTCCTCTTGCATTGTCATAGTCCAATATTCACCATCAATTGCGTTTTCAATAGATGAAGGTTCAAATTGAGAAACAAAAGCACTAAATGCAAATAAATTTCTGGGAGAGGATCTAGTTGTTACCCCTTTTGAGATATCACCAATCACATTGTCGAGAGGGTGGTCCTTTGATGTGCGTCAATCCTTTGGAAGTTCATTTGATTTTGTCGTTTCGATAACTTCCATCTTGATCATCATTCTTTGTTCCACTTGAGGAAGCTTTTTTCTCTTTCTTCTCTTTTTCTTCACCATCCAAGTTTAGTGAATCAAAGCTTTCTATAATATCATCATCACAAATATTCTTTCTTGGAGAAAGAGAGTTAGATTCATCAAAAGCAACATGTATAGATTCTTCCATAGTCATTGTATGTTTATTATAAACTCTATATGCTTTACTAGATGATGAATAACCTAGGAAGATTCCTTAATTAGCCTTAGCATCAAACTTGCCTAGATTATTATTTTCATTATTGAGAATAAAACATTTACAACCAAATATGTGTAAGTGGGATATATTTGGCTTTTTTACCTTGTATAATTCGTACGGAGTTTTCTTAAAAATAGGTCTAATGACAATCCTATTCATAACATAACACGCGGTTCCAACCGCATCCGCCTAAAAATACTTAGGAATATTAGCCTCATTGAGCATAGTTCTCACCATTTCTTCTAAATGACGGTTTTTCCTTTCAACCACACCATTTTGTTGTGGTGTTCTAGAAGACGAGAAATTATGTTCAATGCCATTTTCTTTACAAAATTTTTCAAAAAGATTATTTTCAAACTCAGCACCATGGTCACTTCTAATAGAAGAAATGTTTATATTCTTTTCATTTAGTATCACTTTGGCAAGATGTTTGAATGCTCGAAATACATCATTTTTGTTAGCTAAGAACAAAGTCCATGTATATCGAGAGTTATCGTCCACAATAACCAAAGCATAGTAATTACCACCAAAGCTCATAGTCCTAGTAGGACCAAATAAATCCATGTGAAAAAGTTGTAATGGTCTAGAAGTTGAAACAACGTTTTTCGGTTTAAAAGAAACCTTTACTTGTTTACCCTTTTGACATGCGTCGCAAAGAACGTCTTTTCCAATACGTAGCTTTGGTAAACCAATTACTAGCTCTTTAGAAACCAACCTATTAAGGTGGTCCATGTTAGCGTGAGCAACTCTACGATGCCATAACCAAGTCTTATCATATTTGCTAACAAGACATTTCACATCATTTGAAGTCTAAACTAATGATGTAGATATTGTCAAAGCGATGTCCAACCATCACAATTTGATTAGTGTCTTGCCTTTTTACAAAACATCATTTTGAATCAAAAGTGGCTAAGTTTCCTTTGTCACAAATTTGGCTAACACTCATCAAATTATGTTTTAATCCTTTGACAAGTATTACATTTTCTAAAGATAATTCATCATTCTTATCAACATTTCCAATGCCAATGACCTTTCCTTTTGAATTATCTCCATAGACGATGTTTTCTCCATCCATGGTTTGATAGTTGGTAAAGGTTGATTCATCACCCGTCATATGCTTGGAGCAACCACTATCTACGAACCATTTTGACTTCTTTGCTCCCAAACATTCTTACAAAATAAATTTAAAATTTTGTTTTAGGTACCCACATAAATTTGGGCCCTTGAAGGTTATGATGAGCAAATCGCCCATATGGTACCCATCTCATGCCTTTATTTTGAAATTGCATATGTTTAATTTTAGTAAAACAAAACGGTGCATATATGTCCTATTTTATTGCAATAATGACATGTGACATGAGGATTATGCATCTTAGGCATTTTGCTATATAGCTGCCTAAAAGGTTGTCTATATAAATTTTGATTATGATTATTATATGATATATGTTGAGGAGGTTGCCTATTATATTGATATCTAACCTTATTAGTCTTATTAGCTTGAGGTTGCCTAATAGGTTTCCTAACCTTTTTATGTTCATTTTTAGAGGAATTAGCTTTGTTTGTATCATAACCAACACCTTTCCTATCATTAACATGCTTTTGATTCTTTAACATATTATCTAAGTTCTTGGATGATTCATTGAACTTAGTTAGACATGTATTTAATCTATCTATTTTATGAATATGTATTTTACAAGACTCACATGATTCATTATTTGAAGTTGTTTTGGCCTTCTCAAATGTTTTGTTTTGAATTTTCAAATTTTCATTTTCCTTTTGAAGATCATCATTCATTTTCCTTAAATCTTCATTTTCATTTGAGGTCTTAACAAATTCATCTAACAATTTATCATATATATCTTGTAATTCAATTAAAGAGAAGTTAGAATCACTAACCTTTTCGACGTTGGCCATCAAGCAAAGATTTGCGACTTCTTCGTTGTCAGAATCGGTAGAGTAGTCATCTTCATTCTCCCATGACATGTATGCCTTTTGCTTCTTCTTGAACTTTTTATCTTTCTCCTCTTTTTGCAACTTTGGACAATTGGGTTTGATATGCCCAATTTTACCACATTCATAACATTTAGGAAATTTCTTTTTACATTTGTAGTTAAAGTTCTTCTTCTTGGCAAACTTGTTGAATTGCTTCATTAGGAGTGCAAAATCTTGATCTTCTTCTCCTTCAATGTTATCATCACTTTCTTCTTCGTGTGATGAGGTCTTAAGAGTAAGACTTTTCTTCTTTGTTTCTCCATATTGAGAATCAAGAATACTCATCTCATAATTGAGAAGATTTCCTCTAAGTTGATCAAATGTGAGAGTGCCACTTTGATATTGGACTCCTTCTTGAATTGCACTTACTTTCGAAATCTATTTGGAATTTAGACTTCGAAGCAATTTGACAATGATGTCATGCTCGGAAATTTTTTTTCCAAGCATGTTCAACCCATTGAAGATTTTGGAATATCTTTTAAGGGCTTCTTCAATCTTTTCTTCTTCTTTCATTTTGTACGTCTCATATTTATGAACCAATTGACTTATTTTTTATTCTTTCACATGATCGGTACCTTCGTATGTGACTTCAAGCTTGTCCCATATCTCTTTTGCGGTGTCGCAGGTAGAGATTTTCATGTAATCGTTTTCATTAAGTGCATAATGAATGAAGTTGATGGCTTTGTCGTTAAGTGATATTTTCTTCCAATCATCATCATTGTACTCGCTTTCAAGTTTTGGAATTTCAATGTCCTTTGAAACATCCCCAACTTTGGTTGTGCTCTTTTTCATTGGAACATGGTTACCTTGTTCGATGACTTTCCAAATTCTTACATCTTGTGCACGAACCCAAATCTTCATTTTGTTTTTCCAATAGGAATAATTTGTCCCATTGAAAAGAAGTGGACGTGTTACGTTGTTGAGAGTCCTTCGTTGTTGTTGTTGTTGTTGAAGCTTGTGCTTGCAAATTGATCATTCCTCTTAAACTGTTAAGTTTTATCTAAGAGTATAGCTCTTGATATCAATTGTTAGTCGATAAGCACAATACTCAAGAGAGGTTGAATTGAGTATTTCAACAATAATTATAATTTTTCGCGGAAGTGTAAATATCTAACAATTAAGAACAACACAAGTGCTTGTACTAGTATTTTTTCAAGGGATTAAGTCAATTCTTAGCCACTTATAAGGAGCTTGTAGTTTCCAAAAGCACTTGATATAAATTTAAATAACTTGAAAAAAAATGACTCAAGTATTTTTGCTTAGTATTTTTCCAAGGACTTAAGCCACTTCTTAAGTACTTATAAGGAGCTTTTACTTTGCAAAGATGCTTGTAAAAATAAATGACGGAATTGTAAAAGATAAGGGATAGAAATCGATACACAAGATTTATAGTGGTTCAGTGCAACTCTTGCCTACGTCCACTCTTTCTCAATCGCAATCGAGAAGTTCAACTATCACCAACCTTCAAGGTGCTTGATAAACTGTTTACAAACTTTGAGCTTTACTTCCTAACACCTCACGACGTTACAATAAACCACTCCACTCGAAGTAATCACAACTTAAAGAATTTCCTTGAGTGTTTATCTTAATCAACTCTAGTGTTTAATCTATCAACTCAACAATAAGAGAACCAATCTCTTATCTTACGAATGAAGTAAAAAAAATTTGGTTTCTCACAAGATGAGTATATGAATACAAGATGAAGCTCTATGAACCAAATAAGAAATATCTCTCAAATTGTGCATAAATCACTTTGAAAATGATATAGAATTGAAGTATAATCGCAAGAAAGCTTAGAATTGATCAAGTAGATGAAATTAGGCTCAAAACTATCAATTTATAGACTTCCCAAACCTTAGAGACGTGGGGGAGTAATTGGGGTGGAGCCATTTTGTCAAAACTAGCCGTTATAGGCTATTTTTCAAACCCATAATCGATTATGACATGTCGATAATTGATTATGACACTAGCCGTTATGAAATTTTGAATTTTGAGCACTCATAATCGATTATGGGACCTTCATAATAGATTATGGTGGCGTTACCTCATCATAATCAATTATGAAGGATGCCATAATCGATTATGGTGACGCTACTTCATCACAATCGGTTTTGTGACTCTTTTGGGGCTCAAACTAAACATCCACTATAGACTATTATATATCGATCTGAAGCCCCGAACGTTAGCTTTATAATGCAACAAGAACTACATCGTTTAAACTTCTGTCACTCAAGTTATTGCGACTTTAGTGCACAAAGGTCAAGATTGACAGCATGCACTAAGCCTTAAACCAACTGTTTTACACAAAACAAGTTATACTATAGTTTTCATAAAAGATTTTGTTTAAAAATATTTTCAAGTGTGTGTGTGAGAGAGATAATAAACTTTGGTTCTTGACAAGATAATTACCTAAGTCCTAAGATACTAAACCGTCTTCAATGTTGCAGACTTCATTTTCTTGTCGTTGTTTGCTTGCTTTCAATGCTTATCCTCAACTTCAATGTTTGTCATTTATCAAAACCTAAACACATAAACTTTGCATGCATATTGTAACATGGTTTACAGAACGGATGCTACTGGCGAAGGAAGAGTGTGCTGCATTTACTCAATGGGGGTGGGAGAAGAACGGATGCTACTGGCGAAGGAAGAGTGTACTGCATTTACTCAAATGGGGGTGGGAGAAGAACGGATGCTGCATTGGCGAGGGAGGAGTGTACTGCTGCTTTGATGAGAAAGAGGGTGAGGGAAAGCAAAATAAGTAATTAGGTCTAAGAATATTTTAGACATTTTATCTTTTTAATGAAATTCCAATGGAATGGAATTTGAAATCAGACCCATTTGCATTGGAATTGATTTTGAGATAAAACAATGAAATTGAATTGAATTCCTTTAAGAATTGAATTCCAATGCAAATTAAATTGAATTACTGTGTCTTTGGAATAAATCAATAAAATTATAGAATTGAATTGAATTCTAATGTTTGGAATGTTGATGAATTGAGTTGAAATTTATGTTTAGACAATTTTATCCTTTATTAACATTATATTATATTTAAATCATAAATATACCTAATTCATTAAATTATTATTTTTATCTCTTTTAAAAAAAAAACAAAAGAATAATAAAAAAAAAGGTGAAAAAATAAGAAGTACAAGAAGGGGAAGCGTGAAATACATACTATCAATTTTCTTTTGCCTAAAAATTAATTAATTTTTTTTTAAAAAAATTGAACAATTACCGGCTCTAAATATAAGAATAGGATCCTGAAACTTTTTGAACAAAGAAAGATGATTTAACATATATTTTTTAAAATTAAATAAAATAAAAAAAGAAAAACATATACAGTTAATGGGGTGGGAGAAGAACGGATGTTATTGGCGAAGGAAGAGTGTACTGCAGTTACTTAATGGGGGTGGGAGAAGAACGGATGCTGCACTGGCGAGGGAGGAGTGTACTGCTGCTCTGATGAGAAAGAGGGTGAGGGAAAGCAAAATAAGTAATTAGGTCTAAGAATATTTTAGACATTTTATCTTTTTAATAAAATCCCAATGGAATGGAATTTCAAATGAGACTCAATTGCATTGGAATTGATTTTGAGATAAAACAATAGAATTGAATTGAATTCCAATGCAAATTAAATTGAATTACTGTGTGTTTGGAATAAATCAATAAAATTACAGAATTGAATTGAATTCCAATGTTTGGAATGTTGATGAATTGAATTGAAATTTATGTTTAGACAATTTTATCCTTTATTAACATTATATAATATTTAAATCATAAATATACCTAATTCATTAAATTATCATCTTTATCTCTTTTAAAGAAAACAAAAGAATAATAAAAAAAGGGTGAAAGAATAAGAAATATAAGAAGAGAAGCGTGAAATACATACTACCAATTTTCTTTTGCCTAAAAATTAATTAAATCTTTTTTAAGAAATTGAACAGTGACCAGCTCTAAATATAAGAATACAATCCTAGAAACTTTTTGAACAAAGAAAGATGATTTAACATATATTTTTTAAAATTAAATAAAATAAAAAACAAAAATATATTCAGTTAATGGAGTGGGAGAAGAACAGATGCTACTGGCGAAGGAAGAGCGTACTGCATTTACTCAATGGGAGTGGGAGAAGAATAGATGCTACACCAGCGAGGGAGGAGTGTACTGCTCTCTGATGAGAATGAGGGTGAGGAAAAGCAAAATAATTAATTAAGTCTAAGAATATTTTAGACATTTTATCCTTTTAATGAAATCCCAATGGAATGGAATTTCAAATCAGACCCATTTGCATTGGAATTGATTTTGAGATAAAACAATGGAATTGAATTTAATTTCATAGGATTCATTTACTCAACTTTTAAACACTGAAATTGAATTCAACTTCTATGGGAATTGAATTCTAAAGAGTTTCCAAACACACTGGAAGTACAAGTTATATGTTAGTAACGTAATCATCCAAGCTCGAACTTGAAGTATATTTTGCTTAATTTGAATTTGTCAAAATAACTTATTGTGACTTTTTGAGTCGGGTTAGGTCTTCTCCAAATAGACCCGACCCTACTTAGCTTGAGATATATATAAATTAATTTAGGTGAATAAGTAATTTCAACAATTATGCTCAAGCAAGATTTATCACCTCACACGCCTCTTCTCAACATCTCTCACGCTGCTGCTTCTTCTTTGTTCTTTTTTTATTTTTCCTCCTCCTTTTACATATTCCTTTTCTTCTGACTCATTGTCATCCTCATCATCATTGTCATCTTCTTCATTTTTTTTCTTCTTCATCATCATCATTATTTTATTTTTATTTTTCTTCTTCTTTATCGTCATTTCTACCATCTTCTTCTTCTTCTTTTTCTTTTTCTTCATTTTTTTTGTTAATTTTTTTGTGTTAGAAATAGTTGTTGATTTCGGTTTCATTTACCAATGTATTTTGGTTTTATTTTTTAGTTTTCATGTGATGTTGACGTTGATATGAATTATGATCATGTTAGTTTTGCTATTATATTTCGGTTCCATTTATTATTTATGTATTTCGGTTCTATTTATTTATATATTTCGATTTTTTATATATCCAAAAAATATTATATTTTGATTCTATTTATTTACATATTTCAATTATATTTACTTAGATACACCAAGAACAAGAAAATATTATATTTCGATTTTATTTATTTATATATTTTAATTAATATGAAGAAGAAAAAGAACGTGAGGGCAGAGGAAGAAGGTGCTGGCAGGAAAAAAAATGGCAAGGAAAAGAAGAGGGAGGTGCCGACAAAGGAAGAAAAAGATGGCGATGATGACAACAGAAAAAAAGGAGGAAGAAGAAAAAATGGGTCGCAGTAGGTGGAAACGTTCCTTGTGACGAGAATAGATTGAAAATGCTTTGTTCATTAAAATATGAATATAAAGAATATCACCGTATATCAAACCCGTGAACCAAATATACCTAAAATTCAATTGGCCAAATTCAAAATTTTTTATTCATATGATACCCCTTTCTTTATCAATCTAGAATATAGTTTATATAATACCACACTTTCGAATTTTTTATTGCAGTAGTGATATTTTAAATTATATAAAATCATACCCATAAATATAATAACATAGTCCTCTTTAATTTAATTTGTTGGAACAAGACCTCATGTTACGTCCTTGCAAAGTAAATTGGGGTCTGGGGAATTTACTTTTTATTTTTATAGTAATTTCATCCGTAACCATTTTGTTTTTAACTAATCCGTAACTTTATTAAAGTGGTTGTTCCTCTTCCATAGAATGAATTGAGTGACAAAACAAATATAATATATATAAAGAGGATAAAGTGATTTTGTATGTGCAATTTTATTCTTCACACACTTTTATATTGAATTATTATATATTTTCGTACAAATAATTAAAACTAACAAAATTTATTATTTTTATCCAAAACTCGCCCATACTTTGAATAATAAAATTATAAACCTTAAATTTTAAACACTAAATTCTAAAGTATTTTAACAATAAAAATTTAATTTTCATCTACACACTACTGCGTGCATTGGACCGCATTACCAACGGCCGCGTGCTCGCGACAAGCTGTCAATAAAATAAAAAAGAGTCGTTACTGAAAATAGACACTCGATATGCATTATCGAAATAGAAGTCGGTATTCGGGTCAGTCCGACTCATTTAGTCCAATCCGCGATAGACCAAATATTAATGGACCGAGCCAGGTCAACCCACAATATATATGGGTTGTCTTGAGAGAAGTTTGTAATCACCCCACATTGGTCCGCGGTTTTGCGGCTTGCCCGACCCATGTTTTTCTTGTATGTATATGTTTATTTTTTATATTTTATTGATATTAGTTTAAAATGATCTTTTATGAGCAGTAGCTAAAAGATAATACATTAATGATTTAATATATAATTATAATATAAACTAATGTAACACCGTTCTCATAAAAAATGTATATAAATATAATTCATAAATTATAATTTTAATATTAATATAGAAAAGTAATAACAAATCAAAAGAGTAAGTGAATTGTCAAGAGTTTTAACTTGTATAAATATATTTTTTTCTAATATTATATACACTTAAAGCGAACTAACGGATTGACCCACTAAATTGCAGGTTCGACCCATTTAACCCACGAGTTAAATGGAGCAGATCGAAAAGCCCATTAAAAATGCAGATTAAGAAATTACGGATTTAAATGATGCTTATTGCGAATTAAACGAGTTAATCCGCAGATCATGGCCCGTATACCCAGATTTAATTATCGAGTTTTAGTGTGACCGACGGCTTTAGTAATCCATCTATAGCAACTTGGCGCCATATGGCGCGATGACGAGGTTATCGAAGGCCGTTGATAATATTTACCAATGAATTGTTCAGCCACGAGTTTTAAGTGACGACTTGGCCGTTGGTACAATTAGTTTTCGATGGCTTTTCTGTCGATAACAGCGTCGGTACAAATAAATTTTCTTGTAGTGACAATTAGTGTAAAAAATTTTACACAAACAATTAATGATGTATTATCATATAATTAGAAGTAAATATTTTTCAAACCCACCACTAATTCAAAAGTCATTTAGATATATAAATTTAAATGGACGACATATTAATGTATCAAAATTAAACCCTAAAAGTAAAATAATAATGCAAAATATTGGATAGTGTTAATAAAAAGAGTTGCTTTTTAAAATTTACGTACATTTCTCTTTATGTATTTATTTTGTGAGATATATTCCGTGTTTTATAATTTTAAGTTAATTTATATTTTATTGTTTCTTAGTCTCATAACAAAAGCATATATATGAGTGTGTTCGAAGTTCGAACTATTTCTTAAAATTAAATAATCTCTTGCTAATCCTTTCCCTTCTTGTCAAGGAAAAAAAAGGCTAAGCTATGAGAAATAAATAAATTTGCCAGATGTCCCAACATTCCAGCAATCTTGATTATCAAGAGGTAAGTAAACACTTTAGAATATGCTATACTTGATTGACATTTAATCAAAATTTTATATTCGTAATAATTATTATTAGGATACTACTAAAGTACTATTAGTCCATGGCCTTCTCTTATATAAATGCATGTTGATCTAATCCGTAATAATGACCATACTAATTCTGTGATTTTACCAGACCACCAACTAATAGAACTTAGAAGGAAGAAATAAATATCGTCCCAGAGAAGCAATATGTCCAAATCCGGTGGTCCAAATAATACCTCATCAGCTGCTACACCAGGTAACATATATATCATCTCTTTTACTTTAAAAGAACAGAATAAAATAACAGAACAGGCAACTAATAAATTTTTAGAAATAAAATATCTAAAACTTAAAAAAATAAAATTTTTAATTTAAATTATTGATTAATATTAGTTAAATTTTTATTAGTTATTAAATATTATTGATTTGAAATTAGTTACTCCTGTAAATATAATAATAATAATACACGATTAGTTATATATCTAAAAATTTTTTACATAGATATTATAAGTCTCACGTTGATAAAAAATATAATTTCTTGAGAATATTTAAGTGTGAGATATTTCTCACTCCATGAACGAGCTTTTGGAGTTGAATTAGGTTTACCTATCTTAATTCTAATAATATTTGTAACAATAATACTACATAATTAATAAAAACTTGATTAAAGATATTGATTAGTGTTGTTCAAATAATTATTGATTACAGAAACTTTCTCTTTTAAATTTATTATCTTAAAAATCATATAAATACATGAATTTAATTGAATAACAATTCTTCGTCCATTAAAATTAAACTATACTAATTAGTTTGCATATGTAAGGTATATATTTTGTGTTCCTAGTTTCAACGTATTATAAGTTTACAACATGCAATTTAATAATTAGCAGATCGCGACGAACTGAGTATTCTAGTAACGGAAGATGCGGAGTATGTAAGAGAACAAAGTAAGTTTATTTTTCTGTTAATTATTGTCAATACCGCACTTTATTTTTCTGTTAATAATCAATGAGAGAACGCATTTTTTTTCTTCTGCTAATTAATAACAACGTAACACACTTGATTTTGTAAAATCCCCTTCTCCATTGTTGACTCCTGAGTTTGTTGGAAAATCCTCATCTCTTGCAGTCTCCCTTTCTCAGCACCTAATGCGATCTTCAGTTTCTCATCACTCCACATCAATTGTTTTTTAAATTGTTCGAAAGACTCCATCCAACTCGAAGGAAGTTCTAATTCACATCTCATCCCTTCCGCCATTGCCATCAAAGACAAGATGTGAACTACAATTCGAATTACATAGTCATAACAATAATTACATCCAAAATCAATACATATTAAGTAAACTAGTCTAAAGCAGTGCCCCTGTATGAAGTTCTCCAATTCAACCAGCATTAATCTTCGTTTCATTGTCATTTCTATGTGTATATCTTGTAAAATTGTGTCCAGCATTTCCTGAGATCAGTCCCTATCCTATATGATCCACTTGCACCAATCATTCCTTTCCATGCTTGCAAATTGTTGTTTATAAGCCCTGTACTCGTGTTGGTCAACAAACTCCAATTCACTGGAATTATATATAATAGGTAGCCTGAAAAAAAAATATTATTCCTAAATAATATTTTATTAGTCGATTCAAACTATTAGTCAGTTAAGTATTTTTTGTCGCCAGAAAGTGTTCTCTCCGGGTTATGGGCAATCTTTCATTTGTTGAAAGAATGCTGATACTTCGAATGGAAACGCTGTAAAAAAGCTCTTTGCATACGCCTTCTTCTTCCCCTACTTCTCTTTCTCCAATAGACCATTTTCCTCACTAACTAGGGGATAAATTTCTAGACAAAAAAGTTGTTCTATAAAACACTGCCACCACTTCCTTTTCTACCGGCTTCCTTCAGTTCTAAAGTCAATCAAGAGGCGTTAAGTGAATAACAGTTCAGTAGTGAATTCCAATATTTCCATATTCCCTTATTTCCCGCTTGTTAGCAACTTCAGTCTCAGTTCTAATATCAACCTGACTCAGCAGGAATATTGAATATTCATATTGGTTTGGAAGTTTTATCTAGTAGCTCACATAAAGGATGGTTTTAATTAATATTTACTTTGGTAAAAGATTTAAAATTTTTAAGAGTATTGTTGTCGTTCAAATCTTTTATAAATATTTTTGTCAATTTTACAATAATCACACTGAATTTAGGTAATATTTGATTAAATGTATGCATGCAGGTTTGTACAAAAGAAAACTATACAGGGCAGCAATCTCAGGGGACTGGGTTAAGGCTTTGTCGTACAATCAAACTCATCCTAATTGGATGCGTATACCCTTAAGTGACGATGGAGACACAGCTCTTCACATGGCCGTTAGCATGGAACAAACAAACTTTGTAGAAAAGTTAATAAAGTTTATGAGTGTGGAAGACATGGAAATTGTCAGGGTAAATGGCAACACTGCCTTTTCTATGGCTGCCATTTCAGGGAATGTGGAAATTGCTAAATTACTACTTCAAAAGAATCCAAGATTGGCTTGGATTAAAGGACACAAAAACATGCTTCCCA